>JAUEJL010058650.1:0-18975 GCA_032274825.1 Drosophyllum lusitanicum | reverse complement strand
CCAGGGGAGGTGAGCGGAGTGAGGGCAGGCCCTCGCCCTAGCGGATAGTATGTGTTTGTGTTCAGCCCGGGAATAACAATGTTATGTACTGAGCCTCTTATCGGTCATATAAGATGCCTAAACTCTTGTTTAAAAAGTTATAAAGTAGGATCCTATATTCCTATTGACAAAAGACGGTTTGTCTTAAGTCAACTTGTTTATAGGATGCTTTTATTTCCTTTAGAAGGTCAACCCTTATCTCATTGATTTCCTTTCGGTCATCAATGCCGGGTTGTTCTCAGGCTATCTCGAAGAAAGAAGGTCAACCCTTTCTCACGGAACAAAGATCACTAATGACTATTGATAAAAATCAAAATCTTATACATTGTTTTTGTTGTAAATTTGATATTGACAAATAAAGTTTGGATTTTTAATTATTTATTAACCTGTCTTTATAATGCTTCAAAGACAAGACTGGCTCAATAAACCCAACAAAATTTGGTTAAAAAACATTATCCACATATTCGTTTTTGAAACGGTTCAATAGCTAACCCGACCCTACTCGTTAGGATCGGGTATTCATTTCGTCAATTTTCATTTCAAATTTTAAGTGTGTGTTATGATTTTTATTTTTTGTGTATATTTGTTATGTGATGTGTGTGTGTGTGTTTGAGAATAATTTAAAGCAAGTGTAGGTTTAATCCGACTATGTTAAGGTGTGTATGTGTGTTCTTTTTTATAATAAAATTTAAGTTTTTAGTAAAGACAGTGGAGTGTGTGTGGACTATAATTGTATTTCTTTAAAGGGTAATTGAATAACCTGAAACACAGTATATATAAAAAGGTAAAATGATTATTGTAAATTAATTAAAGGAAAATATAATAAATTTAGTTTTAGTTACAATTGTATAACTAGTTTTTTTTTCTAAAAACAATAGTATCAACTTTTTTATTTTTTTCATTGCATGCAGAAAACTTTTTTTTTATTTGATTTTTAGTTATTATTGTATACAATGAACTACGTCATAATGTCTATTGTATACAACAAATTGCATACAATATGATGATTATAAATTTTGATTGTATTGTTTTTCAAAATAAAATGTTCATTGTATAAAATGATAATTTAGACAAATTTACCCTCATTTAAATGGCCATATGAAATCAAATTTGAAATTTTTTTAAAGATTAAGAATTGTCATTATACAAATTGAAGCTTAGAGGCGAAATACAAAATTAGTTACAAATAACAAAAGACCATATATGTAATTAATCATGTTAATAAAGATTAAAAATTAAAAAAAACAAATAGTCATCGATGGTAACTTACGAATGCAAATAGACTAGCGTGCATTGATCTACTGTAAAAAAAGAATACCACAATATTAAGAGAGTACATAATGTCTCTAAGATGAGGGCATAAAGTCTCCTCTCAGAACATGATCACCGGGCCATGACCAGCGTGACGCCTACGTAGCGAGCCCTTTACACTAGGTGACAGTTATTTGTTTGTATTAAATACGTTTTTGATGAGTATGATGATGTGATTGCGTAAGGGTCGTTTGTGTGATAACTATGTTATTTTTATCGACAAACACACACTCCTAGTTTACATCTATGTCCAAAACATGACATGAACCTTCAACCTCATGTAGGAGGGATCACTTTAAGTCATACCTTGATACGGTGAAAGAACTTTTGTTAGTGTGATAGCTATGTGTTATCAATATGACAAAAAAAAACTAATGTGATATGATATGATTTTATGATCTCGTGTTTATCTCTTAGGATGAAGAGAGTGGTAATTTTTCTACCCCAACAGCCCAGTGTCCACATAAATGTTTCATTAGACTTTCTCTTTCTACTGCTTCTATCTTTCTATCTAAATAAAACCTCGATAGTAATAATCTTTTTGTCTCAACACCTTACCAACCTTTCTTTTAATTAAAAAAATATACATACACTAAACTTAAAACATTTAGTTAATAAACTAAATTCTTTTATAAAAAAAGTAAATAGATTTGCAAATTAAATATTAATTTACATAGTTCATAAAATTACAAAACTAATAAAAATAAAAACAGTTCACGAAAATTAGACAAATATTCATTATTCTTAACCCGAACATTTTATAATTTTCTCCTTTCGGGACTGATAGCTGATGAAATAGGCTTGATATAGAACTCGAGGTTAAGCTTGACGTTGAGAACTCGACCCTTTTTCCCTGGCTCGGTTTGAAGTTGAAACCTTGCTCTTGCCTCGGCTTAGATATATTTGTGAGTGAGTAGAATGTTTAAAATAGCAGAGAAGGATGAAAAAAAAGGAAAAATAGCGTTTAAATACAACGAATTTCGCTTTAATTATTATAGTATGTAATTAACTTTTATAAAAAAATATATAGTAAACTTTCATAATCTTTTTATTGTATGCAAATAATTTTTTTTGTGTCTGATTTTTAATTATCACTGTATACAATGAACTTTTTCATAATTTAAATTGTATATAACAACTTATATATAATGGGAAAATTATGAAATTTGATTGTATTATTTTTTTTAAATAAATGGTTCTTATATACAATAGTAACTAAGACAAAGTTTATTGTATTTTCATATAATTTACTAAAAAAAATGTAATTTGGTGTGAAAGATGAGTAGTGATAACGAGTATTTATTAGGTTAAGTACTTAAGTTATAAAAACAATAACACACACCCACACTGAAAATCATGTAGACGCATTACATTAAGCACTATTTACATAGTACAAGGGGGTATAGAGGCAACCTTAATGGACTTTAGTCCATTTAGATCGGTGTATTCTACACTAAACCATAATATACATATATCTATCTCCCCCATAATGAGACGCTTATACTGGAACAAAAAATAGAATAAATATAAAAGAAAAAAGAAAAGATTATAGGAATATAAAAAAAAGAAATCTCCCTGGCGACGGTTTAGGGGCCAAAGGGGTGTCAAGATGAGCGGCAGCTACAATACGAGCTAATACTGTTGTGCCACGAGCTACACTACTAATTTGTGGTACTATTTGGAACACCACTATAACATATAGACATATTATATTAATCAATTATAATTATATTATATTATATAAGTCAAACACTCATATATATCAGTATCATTGAAGGCAAGCGGAGTTGTACCGAAATTCAATTTTCCGGGCATACGAGAAAAGAGTCCAGCCGAGCATATTTGTTTGCTAGTTTCTTGATCCCGGAAATCTTGTACTAATCCAAATAGTTTCACCCACAACAAATATGAGAGATGATTCATACACAACAAAAGTAGTTATACATAACAAATCTATACATTATCAACTTGTCCCTTATGTATTAACTATTTATACACGTTAAAAATTATTGAATACGAATCATCTTATACGAATACAAGGAGAGTAAAGTTTGAAAAAAGCGCGTAAGCATAGGAAAGGCTTAAATGATATGATGTGACAACAGCAGGTTTTGTTTGTGAGTAAGCTTACAACAATGAATACGAGATTTATATACTGGACTTGGTGTACGTAACCTCTGCATTATTTGATTGGACAGCACTACGCTTATGGAAACACTATGTCAATTACTAGTATTATACATGCTTCTTTTTTTTATCTTTTACTTTCTTAGAGTAAATTATAAATTTAGTTCGTATATTTGAAATAATAGTTTTGATCTCTAGATTTGAAAAGTTATGGGTTTAGTTTTTTTTAATCCGAACTCATTTTACTTTTACACACTTGTTTTTGAGTTAAAATTAAGAGAGAAAAAAAATGATTTAAGAATGAAAATGAACTTTAGTTGCATTCCCAAGTTTTTTAGAAAAGAAAAAAAAAGATTTTGGCTGATTTTCCTCTTAAAGTAGGAAAGATTTTGGAATAAACAAAAAAAAACACTTCAAATTTCATTTCATTTCTCTTCTCATTTTCTTTCGAACTTGGAAACGCCCAATAACAAAAACAGTTTCCTTTCTCTTCTTTTCTTTTCTCCTGTTAATTTTCTATCCTTTCATTTTCTTTCTACGTATAACTCAGAAATACAGTGTTAGTCTATACTCCATTAAGTAAGTGTTAAATATTTGTAAATGACCATTTTACCCTTCTTTTTTGGTCCTTCAAGTTTGTAACTATTTTCAGTTTTAGTTTTAGGATAAATTTTTTTCTTTTAATCATATTTACTTATTTAATTAACCATTTATTACTAATTGTGTTTAATTAAATATTATTATTACAACTCAACTAACCTTAATTAAATATATCATGGGTTAATACCATTATTTACAACATGGATCCAATTTTGTCTTTTATCTAATTTAGGACTCTAAACGAACTCAATGTTACAGGCTGTTCTTATATATGTTTATTTAATAAATGAAAAAACATGAACATACATTTTTGTTCTGTTATTTAAACGAACAAATATGAACTATTGTCTCATTTGTTCCTTTAAGTTCATACACAGTTCAACACACGTGCATGTATGTAATGTGTTCGTTAATGTTTAATAACGTTGTATTTGCATTATAATACATTCTTATATGCATTTTCTCATTTATGTATGTTTTATATTTAAACAAATGAACATAAACAAACCAAATTTATAAATGAATGAACACGATCACAAAATTTTATTCGTTTATTCCTTCGTATTGATATATTTGTTCGGCTTAAAAAACAAATGGACACAAACAAGTCCAGTTCGTTTGTTTGTGGCTTTATGTCAAATTATTCAATTGTATTCATGATGGTTAAGATGTTTTTAAGACATGTGTATATGTGTGAATGAATGTTTACATTGTTTAGTTATGGTGAATTGTTATACATGAATTGTTTTAAGATCTTCATCTATAATGTTATTATTACTAGAGCAAATTACAAACTTGGTGGATTGTTTTGAGATATTTACTCGTGTTCGTTCGTTTAATTTTAGTCGAACAAATAAACGCACACAAGCGGATAGACGAACAAATTTTATATTCGTGTTTGTTCATTTATAAAATTGGTTAATTCGTGTTCTCTTATGTTCGTCCCTTAAATTCAAATGAACGTCAACGAACAAATGTATATACAAATGTATAAGTAAAATCATTTATTATTAAACATAAACAAACATAATACACAGATACACATTATATATACTTAAAGGAACGAACGAGACCATTATCCATATTCATTCGTTTAAACAGAAAAACATATTTTTCATGTTCCATTCATTTATTAAACAAATAAACTTCTTACCAAACATTTCAAGAACAGGTTATTGAACATTGCGTTCGTTTACAAACCTAGATTAAATGAAAGGTTCAAAATCAAATTCATATATTGACCCATGATATTTTTAAAAAGGGTTAATTTAGTTGTATTTAATAATAATTAAACCAATATCACTAATAATAAATGGTAAAATGTGATTAAAATAAAAAATATCATTCATGGACAAAAATTGAAAATAGATACAAACTTGAAGGATCAAAAAAGGAGGACAAAATAATCATTTACAAATATTTAACAGTTAACTAATGGGGTAGGGACCAAAAATAAAAATAAGTTCGGGTCGTAAAGGACTAAACCTGTAACTTTTCGAACCCAAGGACCAATAATGTTATTTCAAGCAAACCACGGGAACCAAATTTGTAATTTACTCTTCTTTTAACAAATCAAACTAACTATGGTCAATACCATGACCATACAATGGCTTTTGGAAACACCGTGACCACCATCACGCTACATCTTACATTATTTAGAACTTTATTAAATAAACGGTTTACTTATAGAAACGTACGTTAAATAACCCTTTAACCAAAAAGAATTATAAATAATTTATGCGACTTTAATTAATTAGAGAAGGGATCCGGTGAGAACACATTTTAAGTAGAGAACGGTGAGAACACTTGTAGGACAATCATTTAATTAGATAAATAAAGGCTATAAACTCAACATACATTAATTAAACAAAGTTTAATATCAGTAATTAAATAAAGATCATCCAAGAGCTATAAATTGTTTTCTAAGTTTTTACCTTAAAATGTGTTATTATTTGATTATACATATATATATATATATATATGTGTGGGTGGGTGGGGGGGGAGGGTTTAAACGAGAACTATTTTTCATACGAGAACTGCAAAAACCAATTATAGACATTGATAAAAAAGACGGGGAGTCCAGATTAAAGAGTTGTTAATGGATAAACTTAAACTAATCAAATTTATCCTTAATTAATTAATGACAATTTGAACATTTTCATAATTTAAAAAATATAGAAAGATCAGTTTCAAATTAAAGAGCATAATTTTCTTGTTAATTTGATATAATTTTTATAATTTTAATACTTTTTCAATTGATTGATATATTAGTTAAAAAAAGTGAAAATAATATAAGAATTTCCAAACTACAATCGGAAACCTCTCTCTATATATAGATCAAAACTCTCACGTATGTTATGTTATGATGCAGAGGGTACAATGATACATTATTTGAATTAAATGGTAAAAGAATCTTATCATAATAAGGTGGGGTCAGGTGGATGAAGAGACGAGACCACCAGAATCCAGATAGTACTGGATGTCAATGGACCCACCAACTTCTTTTACTTTCTTTTTCAGGTTTGAAATTACTTGTCAACTTTACTCCACATTATTATTATTATTATTATTATTATTATTATTATTATTAGTAGCAGTAGTAGTAAAAAGCCGGAATGATATAACTACACTAATCGTTTTATTGTACGTATAATCTAATCTAATATTTAGGTGCCGTTTGTTTCACATAAATCTATAGAATTCAAAAAATAGAATAACATTTCATTCATATATTCAGTTTAGTAAATAAAAGCTGTTTAAAATATCATTTCATAGAATTCAAAAATTCTTTAAATCATTGAATTTTCATTCCTTCACATATACTGATATATTAAATTCCATTCCTTACATAAAGTGATAAAAAGATTATTTTACCCATATTTTAAACATAATCCAACTTATCACACATCTTAATCAACTATTCCCCGGTCATTGTTGACAACCGCCGCTGATCGCCACCACCTACCGCTACCACTGACCACTGACCACCGACCTTTTTTGCCACCAACTGCCGACCCCCACTACCACCAATTGCCGACCCCTTCTGCCACCAATCGCCGACCCTTGCCGCCACCAACCGACAATAGTCGCTGCCATCGACCGATGCCATTGACACCAACCCCAGCCACCTACCGCTAAAAGTCGCTACCGTCAACCGTCGACACATACCCCCGATTGTCGCTGCCACTGCCACCACCACCTACCAACCATCGCTGCCTCCAACCACCGCTCCCGACCGCCGACCCTGCTACCACCGACTGCCGACCTTGCTCCCACCGATCATCACTGTTACTGACCGCCGCCATCTACTGCCACCGCCCACCCTTGAAAGCCGCTACCGCCGATTGACCCATTGACACCGACCCCAGCCACCTACCGCCACCGTTGAAGACCACCACCGCTATTAATCATAGCCGTCGACCGCCGATCGTAGATCTCCGCTGCGATCGTTGTCGCCACCACCGCCGATCACCACCCGTTGTTGGTCACCGATTTGCCCCGCTGCCACCGACCAATGCCGGTATCACGGGTCGGACGACGGTGTTGCGAACATTGACAGACGACGCCCTCCACCACCGAACATCTCCAGTCGACGATGTATATGCATATATGTGTATCTATACATGTGTGTGTATTAATGAAGTTTTTACGTAAAAATAAATAAAGAGTATATTGGTCATTTAATATAATTCCATTCCAATTCTTCCAACAAATTTACAAATCAAACAAAATACAGAATTGGAATGAAATTTAATTCAGTTCCCTTTTTTGATAAATGTGATACAAAATCTCATTTCTTAGGAATTAAATTACTTAATTACTTAGAAATTCAATTTCTTAAAGAGTTAAATTCTATTCTTTTGAATTGTTCTAAACATACGGTTACTTAACATATATAGATTAAATAATTTAATCTGTTGGTTTTTTCTTGACTAAATTACACTATTGGTCCTTTAACTTCACCTAAATTCACATATGGTTCTTTTAAGTTTAAAAGTTACATTAATAGTTTTTAAACTTTATGTTGTTGTTGCCTAAGTCCTTTAAGTAACATGTCATCTAATATCACCGTTAATGATCATCATATGACTTGAACACGAGGGTATACATGACATTTCCAACTCACCTATCTACTTATCTACTTTTACCCCTTTTGCGACATATTTTGCCATAAAAGAAATCAATGCGAGACAATCTTTTGCATGATTGCAGAAAGCAATTGTGCTGACATTGTTTAAATTATGTTGTTCATTTCTACATATGTTATTTTTAATTTGCTTAGGTTAATTAGTAGTTTCTAATTTGTTTCAATTAAATTTATTGTTTCCTAATAAAATAATATAGTGACATACTATTGCTATACTATTATGCGATTAGGTCATTCGTGCATATTATGTGATAGTTAAGCTTCAATATTTTTTTGCATTTAACTTATAAATAGATTTTACACATCGGGTGTGCCATTCTATATCGTAAAAGAGACAAGTGAGTGGTGATCTCTTCTACGTTATGTAAAAAAACAATCGAGTGATGATGATATCTTCCACGAGATAACTAACACGATCTTCCCTAGTCTAAACAAAAAGTAATGGTGACCAAGTTTATAAAGGTATCTCTTGCTTTGCAAGAGAGAATCTAGTAAATAAAACTCATGGTGAAGCCAGTGAGTAAACAAAGAGAATTAATTAAATCCGTCTGAACTAAACTTGTCATCCTTGTTGTTTCTATTTTTTGTACTATTGCAATTGCATTCTTGAGTTGCTATTGACTTGAAAAGTTGCAAAAAGATTTAAAAAAATAGGTTTTAGCATATAGAAACAATTCAACGCCTCTAGTTTCTTTCGTACACAATTGTGAAATATCTATCATACCAGATACAAACCTCAACGGACATTAATTACAACGTTTAATAAAGAGAAAGTTGCACTAACTATTGTCAAGATATCAAACCATCATGTCGCCTCTCTAATTAATGCCTAGATGTGAAAGTGTCAGTTGTAATTGGATATCATGAAACTAAGGCTGTCAATTCTGGTTGGGTTCGGGTCAATTTCATGTCGACCCATTTATTTTCGTGTCAGGTTCGAGTCGTGTCAGTTTTTGTCGACCCATTTAGGCCAAATGTGATCGAGTATTTTTTCGGTTTTCGAATATGGTTTTCGAGTGAGATTTCAAATACAGGTTTTCGTTTTAACTATGATTTTCTTAATCAATCTTTCAAATTCAATGTTTGTTTTCCAACTTTCGGTAAGAATTTCGAAATTGATTTTGGTTTATATTCTAATTTCAATATTCAACATTTGTTTCAATTCTATTTGAACTTTAAATTCGGTATTTGTTTTGGTTTGATTCAAATTTTGATTTTACCTTTTTATTCAACTTATATAAATGAATATAATAAAAACTATTATGTACTATTATTTTATCAAGTACCAATAAATCATGTCATTGAACAACCGGATAATTTAAAATTATTCATCATTAAATAGAATTATGAATCGAAAACTACTGAAGTGGTACTTATCAAGTAATCAAATGTAAAAGCATCAAAATTATATAGTCAAAATAACAAATATCAAAATGACGTATTATTGTTTTAACTGTAAATCTTTTAAGTTTTTAACAATTAAGAGTTTTGTATTTTTGTTTGGCGTGTTTATTGCCTTAAGATGTCATTCGCTTATTTGAGTTCACAATCATCTTTTCAAAATTTAAATTTTAAGTATTAATTTTTTTGTAATGTTATAGTTTTACCCTTAAACAGGTCACTTTCGGATTGTCAGGTTGACCCTAACCCGACCCATTTATTTTCGTGTCAACCCGCTTTTGACCCATTTCGGGATCGTGTCACTTTTTTCGTGTTAGATACGGATCGTGTTTTGTGTCGGATCAGAAATTGTCAGCCTTACATGAAACATATTGTTGCCTAAAAAAGACAATTGTAAATCATCCTAAAATATTGTGAAAAACCTTACAATCCTTAGGGGGTCTAGTAGAGACCACTAAACATGTGTAGTTGATTAAAAACATTAACATGACAAAAAATATATATTAAATGGATTTGGTAACAAACTAAATTTCTATACTTTTGAACAAACTATATATCTAAAAAATATAGATAAAACCTTGAAAGAAAACATTAATCTAAATAGACATTAATACAACATTAATGATTTATAAATTTGTAACTATGATACATAATTTTTACTTCTTTTTATTTTATTTATAAATAATCAAATTTACATTAATGAAATGCCTTAGAAGGCTTGTATATTCTTTTAACAATTTTAAAAATATATTTAGAAGCCCAACAAGAATTTGGGCCAAGCCCCAAATTTTATGTGATATCGGGTTGGCGCCTTCTTACGGTTGCTCCAATTGTACCCAATTGCACATTTCCCTCTTCACCTTCTCTCGTGGGATTCATCCCCTTGGTGCCCTCACACAAACACCCAATTTTGACGCTATCCACCGTTGCCCCGATACTTTTAAACCCTAATTCCAACATCTATGCGTTTCGAATTTCCGTCTGCAATTGCAACTTCTTCACTCTCTCTGTACGTTTTCTCTTCATCATCTGTCATCTATCTTTGTGAATTTGCTATGCATGAATTATAATAATGTGTCTGTATGAGTATAATTTCATCCATGGTCGCTTGTTTTTCTATTTGAATTGTTAAAGGAAAACCCGAAGTCCGGATTATTTGAATCGGCGTTTCCCCGATCCGTTCTAATAGGGTTTTATTTTATTTATAAAAAAATAAAAAACCCTTTACCCGATTCCTCGGATTTTCTTCGGATCAAGTTCGGGTCAAAACTGGGTTTTCTTATGTGGTTGGTTATCTCTTCTTCAGACTCTGTCGATGTACTTTTAATGAACTGGGTAACTTGAATTTTAGGTTTCCAGGGTTTCAAATTTGTTCTTTCACGTTTGTTTCTCAATTTTGATATTGAGTTTTTGCTGTTAATCCTTGATATGAATTTCTGGTTTGAATTTGAATTTTGTAAGACACACAAGTATGGGCCATGAGAAAGCCAATTGTATACTGTTGATGCTTACATTACTATTCATATTACTAAATGCTAATTGTCAGTTCTCAATATGACCATTCTGACGGTTTAGATTTCGGCTTTATTTTGGTTTTAGGAAGGCTGCTTTTGTTAATGAATCTATATTGTGTGGTTATACTTCAGTTTCTTTGTAGTGTTATGTTATATAAATTCCGGATTTGATGCTTTATATTATCTGAAGTTCCTAGTTTCAAAAGAAACACAAAAAAGAGCATGCAGTTGATGGTGAAAGCCATCTCAAAGTGGGGATTAGTTAGCAGGGTAGATGGTTGCAATTCATTTTTTAGCCTCATGGTTTAAACACCAATTTAAAATAATGGGATGATTGGGAGCAAATTTTGCTGTAACCACAAACTTATGTTAACTATTTCTTTTGATTGGATGGGTAATGTTGGAGAATATGAGCAGTGGTTGAAATGGCAACATTTTCTTTTAGTGATAACTCTATGCTTGCTAGTGTTGGTTTTTTGTGTTCGTAAGTATATTCCATTCTAACTAATACCATTTAATCTATCTACGAGTCTTAGTCAGTTTAGCGGTTTCTTATATTAATTATTATGTTTGATGGTCAAATGATATTATGGTGTTCTTAGTTTTCTCAAAGTAAATAAAATACTAATGTAAAAAACACATTGCATTCTCGAAACTTGCTGCAGTTGTGGAGCTGTTATATTTATATATAAATGTCCAATCTAGCACAAATCATGACATAATATCATGACATAATGCACCCAATCTAGCACAAATCATGACATAATGCACCCAATCTTATGGCATCAATATTGAACAATGTATTATTTTCTTGCTGAGTAGAAATGGTTTCTTGTTATTTTCTTCTAAACGTATTTCCATTTCCTCTTTTGATTATGGTGCATTGTATTTTATAAAATGTTTTCCTTTCTTTCTCATTCCTGGATATGCTAGTATGTAATCTTTCGATATTTACTGATCTTTTAAAAGCACATTTAATATGCGTCCTATTATTATAGGATGGTCTCAAGGTGTAGAGAAATATTACATTTCAAAAGTTTCTGGTGAATCTATGTTTTAATTTTCAAGACGGATAAGCTTAGGTCTTTGAAGCACATTTCATTCTCATATTGGCATGTTACATTATGTTGACCCATATATGCATATATCTGGATGAATTTGTAGGTTCAATGGAGATATCTGAAGAGGCAGTACTAGTAGATTGTAGTAGATTGAAATCAGCAGTCTGGAAAGATTTTGACCGGGTGAAAAGAGGTGATGCATGTGTTGCTGTTTGTAAGCATTGTAAGAAGAAACTTAGTGGTTCAAGTACCAGTGGAACATCCCATTTAAGAAATCATTTAATCAGATGTCGAAGAAGATCGAATCATGATGTATCTCAAATGCTTGCATCAAAAGGAAAGAAAAAGGAAGGATCTTTGACCCCTGTCTCTTTTACATATGATCATGATCAGACAAAAACTGACACTCCTAACCTCATTACTACTAAATATGAACAAACCCCATTAAAAGAAGGTCTTGTTAGCTTAGGTAGTGGTAATTTCGATTATAGAAGGAGCCGATTTGATCTTGCTCGCATGATTATTTTACATGGTTATCCTCTAGCCATGGTAGAGCATGTTGGGTTCAAAATATTTGTTAGAAAACTT
The DNA here is from genome assembly GCA_032274825.1 of Drosophyllum lusitanicum. Lineage (NCBI taxonomy): Eukaryota > Viridiplantae > Streptophyta > Magnoliopsida > Caryophyllales > Drosophyllaceae > Drosophyllum > Drosophyllum lusitanicum. The sequence goes on along the minus strand of JAUEJL010058650.1, from coordinate 6,187 downwards.
CAACCGTTGTTTGAGCTTGCTACACTTGATGGAGTAGTGGCAGACTGTAAGGAAATTTACCAAAAAGAGAAACAGAATGTATGTGAATTGTTGGATAATCTTCCCGGAAAAATCAGCCTGAGTGTTGACACATGGGCAGCAAAAGAAGATGCTAGGTACTTGTGTTTAACCGCTCATTCGGTTGATGAAACTTGGGCATTAAGAAAGAAGATTTTGAGTTTTATACATGTCGACCCTTTTCAAACTGAAGACATGGTTTCTGAATCTATCATGTCGAGATTAATGGAATGGGACATTGACCGCAAGTTGTTTTCAATGACTTGTGATAGTTGTCCAATTCACGATGATATTGTCTGTAAAATTAGAGAGCGTTTATCAGAGAATAGGTTTCTTTTATGTAATGGTCAATTATTTGAAGTTAGATGTGCAGCAAATCTCATCAAAATCATGGTTGATGATTGTTTGGAAGCTTTAAGTTTAACTATCTCCAAAATCCGGGAAAGCATAAGGTACATTAGAAGTTCACAATCAATTCACGAGAAATTTAATGAAATGGTTCAAGAAGTCGGAGCTAACAGCGAGAAATCATTGTATCTTGACAACCCGGTTCATTGGAACTCAACTTACATCATGCTGGATGTTGCTTTAGAGTACCGAGAAGCATTTTCCCGTCTGCAAGAACACGAGTTTTCTTACACAATGTGTCCGTCTGACGACGAGTGGAGCCGTGCAAGCACCATAACCAGTTTCTTGAAGCTTTTTGTTGAAGTCTCCACAGTTTTTGCTGGAAGCAAGTATCCAACTGCAAACATATATTTTCCCGAAGTTTGTGATATCCATCTACAGTTAATTGACTGGTGCCAGAGCCGGGATGAACATATAAGCTCGTTATCATTAAAAATGAAAACTAAATTCGATGATTATTGGAAGAAATGCAGTTTGGCTTTAGCAGTTGCAGCGATTTTAGACCCACGATTTAAAATGAAGTTAGTGGAATACTACTACCCACAGATTTATGGTGGTGATGCTCCTGATTGTGTAGATATTGTTTCAAATTGTATGAGGGCACTTTACAATGGGCATGATGTGTACTCTACTTTAGCTTCTAATAGTCAGGTTGGAGGAGGAAGTGATGGTGGGAACGATTCTAGGGATCGGTTGACCGGGTTTGACCGCTTCCTTCACGAGACATCACAAAGTCAAAATGTTAAGTCTGACCTCGATAAGTATCTTGAGGAGCCGTTATTTCCTCGTAATGTTGATTTTAATATTCTAAATTGGTGGAAGGTCCATACTCCTCGATATCCAGTGTTGTCTATGATGGCAAGAAACATTCTAGGGATTCCTATGTCAAAGGTTTCAATGGACTCGGTTTTTGACACTGGGGATAGAGTTCTTGATCAATACCGTACCTCATTAAGTGCAGATACTCTGCAGGCCCTGATTTGCACACAAGACTGGATGCGAAATGGTCTAGAAGGTTTGTGTTAGTTTCTTTTCTTTCTCCTATTTTATTTTTTATTTTTAATAAGCTTATGTGCGTGTTTGGTTACTCCATACTACAGGTGGCAAAATGAGCGTTTTAGGTAACGGCTTAAAATAGATTTTGGTCACGAGTAACTTTAGTGTAGGGTGGGATTGGTTGACTACAACACTTTTTGTCTAGCTAGTTTTTTAATAAATAATTTGTGTGATAAATATGATTATTGAAACTGTGGTTTTCTTGAACGAATGGATTTTAATATGTAGCCTTGTAGGCACTTTGGGCTGACCTTGATCCGTTGACTTTTTAGCCAAAATTTCGGATTTTTCATATTTGACATTTTAGAGATAAAACATTACCCGAATTAAACTATTCATAAGTAAAGGAGTTGAAATTCTTGCTCTACCATGTAGTCATTGGTTGACTGACAGGTTTTTGTTTGTTTTGTATCAGATTCAAAATCATCTTCAAGTTCGTCGGCTTTAGCCATCTGCTATGACGCTAATTAGACGGAAGCTGACAACAGTTCTACCAGCTACCTTTTGTTAGAAACTTAGAATTGTTCTATCATTAAACATGCTCTTAGATCTGCTTCTTTTTATAGAGCTGTATTATGAATATATCGGCATGACTGGTGCATGTAGCTTTAATGTACTAATGGGTTGGGTGCTCATGTTTAGTATTTTTAGAGTACTAATGATAATTTTGACAGGTCAAATTTGCCCCAACAGATAAAGTGAAAAAAAATTCAGATAAAAAGAAATTCAAATTAGCTTATAAGTTAATCCAAACATTTTTTACTAATAAGCATAAAAGCTAAAAAGCTAATAAATTTAAGCTTAAAAAAAATATGCCTACCCAAACACCCCCTTAAAGCTTTTCCTCGCATCCCATAACTTACAAACCCTCACGTCCATTCTACATAACCATATCATCTTAACCTAATTTTTATTTTATTTTTTGTTACAACTATTGTTAATTTAAATAATGTTTTTATAAATAAATAATGTAATACTACAAAATATAAAAGATTATATTTAAAATTTTAAACTAATATTGTACCTTAAATGATAATTTTTTTGAAAAGAGCCCACGCTTCCATTTAAGGATGAGCGCGGTTCCAAAACCGGACCGAACCCGAAAATGACCAAAATCTAGAACCGAGAAGCGTCTCGTATAGGAGTAACTGGTTCCGGTTTTTCGGTTCCAAAACCAGCAAAACCCGAAATATTTGAAACCCTCTATTAAAATTTTCTCTACCTAAGATTGCGTACTATAGATTACATATCAAAAAATATAAACCAAGTTTGATTAACTTATGATGATTGTTGAAAGGTTATTTTCTACGGGTATACATTAAAAAAATATCATACGTGAACAAAAAAGTAAAAATAATTTATCACTATCATCAAAAGGTTATTTTCTACTTGTAATGAATCAACAATGTTCATATATTTTTTTGCTTTTTAAAAAAACATTAAATTAGATAAGTGAAATTTTTGTTACACATAAATTAAAAATAAGATAATTTTAAATTTTGTTTAAAGTGTTAAAATAATTGTCCTTTGATATTCCGGTCCGGTTCTGGGTAAAAAACCGAACCCGTTGGAACCGGAACCGAACCCGAAAAATAAGAAAAACTGGAACCGTGAACAGCCCCGCTTATATGTAATTCGGTCCGGTCCGGTCCATACGGTTATTTTGCTCATCCATACTTCCCTTGCATGAAAAAGATTTGTGTAATGGCCCGTGTATTAAATCACGATTGTAATTACATTCAAACGAAAGAAATAATAAAATGGAATAACAACTTATAGTTAACAAAGAAAACCTTCCTTTTTACTAGTTTCCAAGAACTTTCCTCATTACTTTGATTTATATTATCATAACAATCCATACGTAACATGTTATGAATTTGATCATTCCTCAAAATAGTAATTAGAATTTAAAGTCCTGGTCTTTTTAGTATATCGCTAATATGGTTTTATAGGCCCGAACCAATTAAACTGGTTGTTAATTCGGTTGGATTGATTTGGTTTAGCCTACTCTCAGTTTGGATTATGGCCGGTTAACATATTTTCTAGAATTAAACCGAACCGATTAAATTCACTAAACAGAAAACCGACCGAATGAACACCCCTATGTTGACCTGAAACGAACACTCCGGTGCTTTCCTGTTGTAGATATCGTCAAATAACGGCGACTGTTTAAGCATATTGAGGCCATTGTTGGACCCGACAACCCCAAAGTATGTATGTCAAACCCAAAGATCCTGTGATGCAACCGGGCAATTGGACAAATTGCCCAATTCCAATGCATACAATCTAGGCTTCCTAACATGTCGGGAAAGTCGTGCCTAGATTCACGTGCGGTGTATAAACGCTGAATATCATCAAAAGAAGGTTTACGTAGGTATCGATTAATGTACACCATCCGAGAAGTTTTGTATGTATTCTTGTGCAAATGATTCCGCCATCTTCAAGTACTCATTGAGAGCATCGACGGATACCCCATATGCCGTTTGTGGAATTGCCAAGGTATACTTTGCAAATGAGATAAACCTCTTCTGCCTCTAGCATCCCAACCCTGATACAAATATATGTAAACTATAGCTCCAAATTCTTGATAATTCATAGGAAGAGTCGTTTGTTCATGCAGAACTGACGCCTAAAAATCTCGTCACTGTAATTACAGGTATCCGCAAATAATCTTTAAAAAGTCGTTCGACTGCAGCTTCATGGTCTCTAGTTGCGTCCGCTCCTCTCCATCTTGGTGCCAAACTTTCTTCTTTGCCATCATTAAGAAGCTTATGTACAATGCTGGTTAGTATTCCATGAAATATTATACTTATCATCTGTTGATCGCGGCGAGATTAATTCCCCTTCCAACGATGATGGCATTTTTTTGTAGAAAAGAGTTTTAGATAGAATGAAAAGTTTGAAAGAGAACACTTAGTTGTGTGGAAAAATAAAATGAAAAGGATTGGTATTTTATAGGAAAGAAGAAAAGAAAAAAATAAAAAAAATTTACCCTTGGTAACGGTCAAGAAGGGAGAAAATAAAGAAAAAGAAAAAAAAAATCACTGGACCAGCTAGACTGCTCACATGCAAGTCCATGGGGTCGGGGGATGGTGTTAGTTTATATCTAGTGACTCCCCTTGGTCTTTCACGGGACCGATGCGCTCATGCGTATAACTTAAGAGTATGGATGAAAATAGATCATATTTGGATCAAATAAGGTCATATCTATATCCATATCCATTTTGATTTTCATAATCGATATCCATCTAAACTTATTTCATCCATCCATATTCATATTCATATCCATATCCATCGGATTATACGGGTAAATGGATATTAATTGGATGTCGAAATAACTCTTTTTCTCAAAGAAAATATCATAGATTTACATATAATTTATAATTTTTGTTGACATAAATATATAGTTTCTTTATAAAAAAAGATACAAATCAAAATATAACTTAATATAACTACAATCAAAGCGAAAAACATACTTTGTAATATATTCGATATTATATTTATATATAAATGTAATAAATATATGGATTTATAAACTTAATTACGTAAAAGTTTAGTTTAGGAAAATTTAATTCAGGGTCAATGGATTTATCTATTGATGGATAATCGTCATCCATATCCGGTTCACTAAACATCCATATCCACTCCACATTCGATATTTATACATTTAACTCTGTCCATATCTATTAAATTGGGTGAATGATCATCGGATAACCATTGTCATCCCTACTTAAGAGGTGACCAAAGCGGCAAAAAAGTCAAAATATTATAGATATAACCATTATCAATACTGTTTTGTTTTGTCAATTTTAAGAAAATATTACATGTAAATTTCATAGAGTAAAATAATGAACGACTTCTAGCCTGATTGTTTAATTTTGACTTTTTTAAGAAAAATATTGTATGTTTATTTTGGATTTATTCTATATTCTTTTGCATTCATTTCATCAGTTTTCTACTTTTGTTAAGTTTTTTTTTTCTTTTTGTGTATTCTTAATCTGTATTTTTATAGTATAAATTGACGAGAAAGGGGTAACTTAGATATCTAAATTTACCAATAAAGGTTTTATAAAAATTTTCTTATCGAGAAAGGATAATAAATTTTGATTTCTAACAAAAAAAAGGGAACCGATAATCAGATATACAGGTTATCGGTTAAAATTCAATAAGATGACATTTAATTTCTTCCGTGGCATTTTTATTTGATTTTTTAAAAATTTAATTACCCCTTTAAAATACAACACTCTCTCTTTGACCTATCCTTGCAAGAAAAACGCCTGCAAACACCCTCTTTTTGACAATTTGTCCTTTTTTTATATTACCAACTATTTTTTTCATACTTTGACGTTTATTCGTTTGTTTTATGTTCCCCCGTATAGTTATTAAACTAAAAATATAATGAGTAATGAGTGCAGTACATAAGAGCTATATTTTAAGTTACTTTTTGTTCTTTTATATATATACTAGCACAGTATCCGCGTAAAGCGGCGGCTAAAAATAATTTATACTCGATAACATGTCCGTTTTTAATAACGCAAGACTACTATATCACGCATTATAATGGCATCGAATAATTTTCGTTCGCATTGTATCTATTTTCTTTCTTATGTTTCCATTTCTTTTATTTCTCTTTTCTTTATAACTCTTTTATTAATTTTAAAAAACA
>JAUEJL010058649.1:0-31016 GCA_032274825.1 Drosophyllum lusitanicum | reverse complement strand
AATGGCTAGGAACCCTGATGGTACAAAGTACATATCTCAACACTGGTCCGGACCACACATACCACAAGGGTCACATATATCACATGCCATAAAGGCCAAATAATCCAAGCATATAAGCTTATCATAAAACAAGTAAGTGTCACATAAGTCATAACTCTTGAGCATAATTGCTCAACAAACAATATCACAATTGGCATCATAATGCCCACAGCACACTCTAGGTGTAAACACAATTTTCATTATCTTAAAAGCATATGTGTTGTTTCAATATCAAAGCTCACTCCTAAATGGAGTATCATTTTTCAAGAAAACCTCAAATACAAGCACAACATTAACATAGACCATTTCCTAAGTGGAGCATTGGTCTTACTTTGAAAAATCATTTTTAATAAACACATCATAAAATAACTCCATAATTTCCACATCCTTTGATTCAACAGTTTCATAAAACATTTTGCCAAACAATCAAAACACAATCATGATGACTTGTAAACTTTAACGAAAGTTAGGTATCCGCAAGGTGTACTCACCCGAGGGTGTGATGAGGATCACAACCCCAACCAAACCAAGGCTCAAACCCTTGATCATAAGCCTGTGATCACAAAACGTAAGGTCAACATACATAGTTAACCAAAAACAAGATTTCTTAAACTCAATTCTAATCTTAGACACTCTTTCGGGTCTTAAAGACTATATTTAAACCTTCTATTACCAATGGAAACAAACCCCAATCATATACAAGATCAAAAGGGGTCAAAAACATGTTTTTGGCATGCACAGGGTACCTCGCGCCGCGAAAATTTCTCTGGAAACAAAACTTTCGCAGACCAGCGGCCTCGCGCCGCGAAGCCCATGGCTCGTGCCGCGAGCCGACGTGAACAATATCATTCTGCTATTTTCTTGTGTTCAATTGGCCAAAACCCAAACATTTTCAAATCAAAATTCAATTACAACAAACAAGCAACTCATTTAACTTCATAACACACTCATAAACAACCATTGAACTATAATCCATCTTAACTTGGGTTATTAAACCCTAACTCAAAGGTTTTGACCCATTAACTCAAGAATCTCAACATGATTCAACAATAGACTATCAAACCCATCAATTAACACTAAGATTCAACAAGATTAAGAGTTAGAACTTACTAACCATATCTTGTCAAGCTTCAATTTTACCCAAATCAAAGCTTACATGGTAGAAACATTGCTAGAATACTATAATTTGATCTTAAAATCAACACAAACCTTATAATATCTTCATGTCTCCATCTTCTCCTCCAACTCCCCTTCCTTCTTTCGAGTGTTCCAGAAGCAAGGCCCCAAAAATGAGCAAAAAAATCTGGGTTAGGGCTTATAGCTTCACATTTTACACAATAAGCCCTCGCAGTTTCAAACTTGACACCTTTAGTCCCTAAGGTTTCACCCCATTAACACATACAATAAATAACTTATAATATTTGTCATTACTATCATTCATGGCTTTAGTCAATAATATTTTGTACACTACTATTTGTACTTCATAGCCAAATATCATTAAATAGCTTTAATCACTCTCAAAATCGATAAATTTTCCCAAATTATCTACAATATGCTATAGTTTCTTTTACCCAAATATAAAGTATATTATTAATCGATTTTGATGACATTTATGAATTCGGAATATTACAATTTATAATTATATAAATGGATAATTACGGATAAAATAAATAATATATATATATATGTGTGTGTGTGTGTGTGTGTGTGTGCAATAGAAAGAATGGGGACTGAAACTGTAAATACTAAAACTTATGAAGTATAGGGGCTGAATTGTAATTAAACTAAAGTGGTATATATATAAGCTTCTTAATTAGACTATAAGGAGTCAATCACACACATTACTTGTACTTAAGGGTTGGAACAAGGGCAATTGAACTACGTAAGCATAAACAAAACTAGAATTAAGGCAAATTGAACAAAGCTTAACAAGGTATGTGTAATTAAGCTTCCTTTCAAGTGTTAATCCCCTTTCATTAGGCTGTGTTATGGTTTAGTGATGAAAATATGTGTGTTTAATGTCTAATTATGGTATATAAACAACCAAATAGGTTGTTTGAGTGTATTGAACACTCATATGAGCTAAAAATCGATCTATGGAGATCAAATGGATCAAAGAGCATGTTGTTTGAGTGAACAGCACTGGCTGTGTACGAGCTACACGGCCCGTGTAGGATTACGAAGCCTATGTAGCATAGGTCGTGTAGGTAAACACTGCTCGTGTAGTGTCCTAGGGCAATACCGGCTGTGTACACAGCTATGGTCGTGTAGGGTTGGGCTACACGACCCGCGTAGAATGCTACACGGCTGTGTAGCATATATCAGAAAGACAATTTCAAGCTTTAATTATGGACAACTATTATTGTACAGGAAGAATCTTGTATACAAAACTTATCTAACTAAAGACTTTTAGTTAGATTACTGTAATAGCACTGTGAGTATACTGCTTATCTTTTACTGTATGTGTATAGTGAATTGTATTATGTGATATACGTGATATTGTTGCTTATATGATATGATTATGGAGTTCAGTTGATTTTGGAGAATACTTGACTATAGAGTTACTGCTTGGTACCAAGTAAATTATGGAGGGAGATCCAATATATATGCTATTGGTTTCCAGATACAGTTTATGGAGTTGTAGATGCACCGCTATGCGGTGATACAGTTTACAGTTACTGATTATGAATGATTAAATCGTTATATGCTACAGTGAAAGTTAAGCTAGCATGCTCACTAAGTGAAATGCTTACGTGTTTGTTATGATTTTATTCTTACAGGTGGTTTAGGAAGTGATAAAGGAAAATCCCCAGCCACATGATAATGGATAGCTCTTGGTTTTTATAATGTGCTAATCTTTTGTATAATTATGATCTTAAATATGTTTTTGAACAAGCTTGTAAACCAAAACATATGGATACTTTTTGTATAATTGTAGAACTTATTTATGGAATATCTTTTATAAGAAATGGGTCTTATATTTTGTTTTTTCAAAACCAAAATTTTCGGTTTGGTTTCGGTTGTATGCCAAAAATGAACCACCGAACCATGCTCACCCCTAATATATGTATAAGTATTAGGGTGTTAGAGATACTTAGATGATTAAAATATAGCAAAACCATTTAGCAAACATTTGTTTGGTCCACGACCTACATGATATGGGTTCAATATATTTTCATACATAGAAATGATAGCTATAACAATAACAAAACGTGTAAAGATGAATATATTTTTGTGAACTAGCTTTAATAATAGTAATAACAATTTATTATTAAATATTGATAACAATAATAAAATTATTAATCTTAAAAATCAAATGCTACATAAGTTAAAAAAAGTTGAAAAGAATGTTACATAAATTAAAAAGATTACTTACAAAATTGAAAATAGTTACCTGTTTAATAGGTAGCATGTCAGTTGTTGCATTAATTGAATGAAAATGTATAGTTTAATAACTTGATAAGATAAAGTAAAAAAATGTTACATAAATTAGAAAAAAGTGCAAAGATGATTGCATATTCTTATAATTTTCCCTCATAAAAAAAAGTACTAGATTCATAACTTTAAGTTAATATTTTTGTAGATCCGTCAAATATAAAAATATTTGAATTGGATAAAAATAGTTTATGAAACTAATTCTTACAATATTTTTAAATGATATAGTTGTAAGAGTAAACTACTCCCTTCATCTTTTATGTTTACCTCATATGACTAGTATAATTCTTTAGTTTTTATAAATATGTTGATAATCCCCATTTTGCATTTTCACCTTCCTATGTATAAGGTCTAGTTAAGAGAGTCATGAGAGGCATTATGTGGTGGTAGTAACACACTTTTCTTTAATTAGAAATCCTATATTTTTTGTCTGAAGTTTAAAAATGCCTTTAAAAAGGTGTAGAAACCTAGGATTTGATGTTCTTATGTGTGTTGGTTTGGTTTATAGTAAAACTTGTCTTCACGTTTGGTGGTTAGTTAAAGGAGGCTAGACCTATTTAAAGTTATGAAACAAGTTATTACTATGTATAGCATATGAGCAAAGAATAACTGTTTTGCTTCTTACACTAATCCACTGTTATAACGCCCTTTGCAATATTTATGTTTATTTACATTATTGCATATTTGCACGTTCTACATGTACATTGATCCGTTGGGAGAGTGGTTTAGATCCATTTTTGTAACCCAAGGTTCAAAATTCCTTAAATTAATAATAATAAATAATAAGTGTTATATGTATATTACGAGTTGTCATATGAGATTAGATGTGTTTATAAAACTAGAGGGGCCAAAATTGTCAAAATAAAACTTGAATAATTGGGGGACCATTTGTGCCATTAACCCATACTTATAGATATATATGGTTTTTCCTTCACTAGTTCACAAGCACAGACATACATATCTACATACATACGTATAATCTTGGCTGCCACCTTCCCTATTTTGCGATTTTAATCAAGAACACAACAAGATTAACATCAGTTTATGATCCTCTCCATCCTAGAATTATCAATGTATGTTTTGTTGGAATGATTTAGGTGTTCCTACGGGTCAAATGATCGAATCAAGGATCAAAATATGTTAATTTTGAGTTGGTTGATGTTATTAGTTGTTTGAGGTGTAGGAAAACACCCCTTTAATGTCAAAAACCGATTAGAATTGAATTATATTAAGTTTTGGCCAGAAAACAGATGACTGTTGGTCAGTTCTGTGCAGACCAGGGGGAGGCACGGGCGTGCCTATCGCCCCGTGGCAAGCCATAGTTCATGAGGTACCCCCGTGCTTTGGGGTAAAGGCACGTGCGTACCAAGTCAAGGCACGGGCAGGTACGCCCATGTCTGAGAGTGCCACACCCGTACCTGCAGTACTAGGCACTGGCATGCCTATGCCCTGTTCAGTTTTCAATTATTCAGCAGTAACATGTGTTAGATATATTATTGGTATTATACCTATAGATACTAATCGTTGGCATGTTTACTGAATCATATCATCTTTGGACTGTTATATATCATTACTGATTATAAGGTGAGTTTACTAGACTATTTTTCATATCTACAACATGCGTGTTATCATATCAGAATATTATACATGTATTATTCATATGTGTTGTTTAGCATACTGCTATACGAAGTATGGCTCATATGTGGTACAGTATTGTGACCTATGTTGCTGTCCTGGTTCTAGGGATGTAAACGAGCCGAGCCAGACATTTATCGAGCCAGGCTCGTTTAGGCTTCTTTAAGCTCGAGCTCGGCTCGTTTAGAGCTTATGATGTTGAGTTCGAGCTCGGCTTGTTTAATATTTATAAAGCTCGGGCTCGGCTCGTTTAGGCTCAGGTATTATTTTAATATTTTTATTAAAATGATATTTATAGTTATTAAAAATTAAACATATAAAATATAAATTATATTATATATGGATCTCGTTTAGGCTCGTTTAAGCTCGCGAGTCCACTCTTTGGAGCTCGAGCTCGGCTTGTTTATTAAATGAGCTTTAATCTAGGCTCAAGTCCGAGCTCGTTAAGACTCGGCTTATTTCAAGCTTTTAACGATTTGACTATCTGAGCTCGAGTAGCTCGGTTCGTTTACATCCCTACCTGGGTCTAGAACCAGAGGCTAGCATTGATTACCTGACATATGTGTGGTATCTTTATATGATCTTATACACGTGTTTATATGATTTACAGTTTGACATACTCACCAAGCTCTCGTAGCTTATCATATACTACTTTAAAATGTTTTGCAGGACGCAACAAAGGTAAGGACAAAATTCCTGTTTGACCACTGTTTTTACAAATGTTTTGAAAAACGTTAACGCCTCTTTGTGTATATATAAAACCTCTGTAGTTCACTTCAGTTGTATATATGTGTATCTTTTGGAATAGACTTGGTTTTTGTATCAGAAAATGCTTCCGCTTATTTTGTCAACTATATGTGGATCTTTTAAACAATATTTATTCAAATATTAGTTTTATAAATTTGGGGCGTTACAATTTTAATTAATTTTGATTGCTATAATATCGTTGGTTTCCATTATACATGTTAATTTAAAAAATTTCAATATATTACATAAAACTATAATTTGTTGTATGAGATTGATACTTATAATCATCTAGCTATGAAATCAAATACGTGCGTTTTGAAATATTTGTTGTGATCTAGATATTATCTAGTGGATGCATTTTAAGATTAGAAAATATTAATGTTAGATCATGGTGAAGTAACCAATCTATGAGGAAAATTTTAAGATGAAAAATTTATAACAATCTTTTATAACTTTTTTCTAACAATAACCAACATGACAAGTCTACGAGGAAAACATAAATAAATGGTTTAACAATTTAACAAACAATAAAGAACAAGGTTAATACTAGATAACATAGTTTAATCTAGTTTTTCTATCTCTATTACTTTATAATGCATTTAGTTTATTTATCTAAAATTAATTTTACATTAATTTTCAAACTTTATAATTAATAAAATTTAAGTCGTTAATCGATTATAAAATAAAATTCAGTTACAGTATAGAATAACAATAATTTTTTAAATTCTAGAACCTATAACCATTAATCCTTTCGGTTACAAAGTAAAAAATAATTGTACATTATTTGTACAAAACAAAAATAATATGTTAGTCGGCCGTTGCATCACGCGGGTAAAACATTAGTTAAACAAAAGTCACAAAAATAAACATCCTTTTAATGAAAAGAAAACGAAAAAAAAATGTTGTATGTCAAAAACAGACACAGCCGAAGAAATTCATCCACGCAATAATAATTCTGTGGAAGATATGCACGAAAAAGGAACAAGGGCTTAAATTAAAGCGAAGCACAAGAGAGAGAAAGAGAAGACCCCGATTTCATTTCTTGCCTCCATCTCTCTTTCCCTCACTCCTACTCTGCTCTTCGTTTCCAGGAATACCTCGGGTCAGGTAATTACTTTTCCTTGTATTTTTGCAATATCTATGCATATCAATCTCTATATGTATCTGCGCTTGTTTAATTTGTGTATTTTACGCGCAAACATCACGCTAAATCTGACTCAATTGATTGTGATCATACTGCCCAGATCGTCTTCTTTTCGAACCCCTTTTTGATATTACTTACGTGTTGGATTGCGATGGCTTATTTGCCGAAACCCTTGTCGTTATGTTGATGAGATGTTTTGAAGTTTAAACGATTTGGGGATTTTCAGCTGAAGTTGTCGTTGGGGGTTATTATTATTATTATTATTATTTGGATTTGGTTTTTCTGGTCTGTAGGGTTTATGCGAGGTTCTCCCTTCTTGATCGGGGTTCGTATTTTGCTATTAGGTTATTTGTTGATCGTTTGATGAAATGGCGGTGCCCAGATTGTTTTTATTTGGTAATGCAATGTGGGGAGTGCGTTGTTTACCCTAGTTTTTTTTAATGACGTTAAGTATTATGGGTTTATCAATTATGTTTGTTTTGGGTTAAAAATTGACCATTTACTTCTGAATGGTTTTGATGTTCGAATCTGATATATCCTTGTGTTGTGAGTTGCTATATAAACACATAGTGTTGTTCTATCTTTTGTATCATGAAACTTGCAATGATTTCCATTTCGTGATGTCACATATTACTTGCATTGTTTTCTTCTCTGACAAATTGTTTTAACAAATTCTCATCATTGCAAGCTATTCATGGCATTAGTTTGTGTGTCGAATTGCTTGTTCCAATTTTCTTGGGATGAATGGATTTATAAGTTTTAAATGTTACATATTCAAGACTTGCAATATAATTGCAATTAATGATTGATTAAGGCCTTTAATATCAGGTACTTTGTTGTTTGTTTTGGCGCAACCTAATTTACAAAACAGTGATTTATCTTTTTCTTATTTATGTCACGTAAAGCTTTGCTTCTCACTAACAATACTGAATGCCTTGATTCCTATTTCAGACTGTAAGCTGGTGTAAAAACTTAGTCAAAATGAATGAGCGAAAAACTATAGACTTAGAGCAAGGATGGGACTTCATGCAGAAAGGCATAACAAAGTTGAAGAATATTCTAGAAGGCCTTCCCGAGCCACAATTCAGCTCAGAGGACTACATGATGCTCTACACGTATGCTCTCACTCTATTTTTCATGTGACTTCCCATTTACTCTATTAAGCTACATCTTGTGTAATTCTCTAAACTTTGTTCCAGAACCATCTACAACATGTGCACACAGAAACCACCACATGATTACTCTCAACAATTGTATGACAAATATCGTGAGTCTTTTGAAGAGTACATTACCTCGACGGTAAACCTCTTATCTTTTCTCATATACATAGAATTCATCACATATCCTCAGGAGCTATTTAGACCACTTTTAGCTTTTATTATGATGGTGGATATGGACAGTGAAGGAAATTAGCGACTTATTGCAGCAAGTCAATATGCCCTAAATTTGATTGCTAAACATTCCATGAGTTAAACTATATCCTCATTGCAACTTAAAGATAAAATTACTTATTAGAAGAAAGTTTACATGGAGACAAGGCAGGGTTTCTGCTAGTTATTTTAATTTATATTATAACAACGAACATAAATGACGTCGTCTGGCTCAGCTTGAGATTGCTATGGATCTGAGTTTGAGTATATGGACCTGCTTGCATCCAATAATTTACAATCCTTTGCTTGTTATTTTTTGTCAGAATAATAACCGAGTTTAAGCAGATATAAATCAAGACAATAGGATGATGTGGTTTATTGTTTCCTCTTCATTCTACTACATGCCTCTGAGTTTTTGCAATATTAAAGAAAGAGGGAAGAAGTATGAAGAGAAACAAAAGGACGTCCATAATACTATAATAGACAAGACGGGAATCTAAGAAAAAAACTTAATTAGTTCTAAGCCAGCATTTAGTTCTTGTACCTATGTTCTGGTATGCGTGTTATTAGGGCTTAATTTCTCTTCAGATGCTGCACACCAACTGCATAGTAGTTTTGTTAGCTATAGAATCAGAACTTGTATAGTTGTAAGGGACTGCTTTTGTAAATTCGTGTAAAAGCCATTCTTCGCTTGTTGGGATAGTTGAATGGGCATGCTTAGTGTTTGTTCAAATCTCGGTGACGTATAATTACGAAATACATGCTTGTTTCATTTAACCAATGGTTGTGCTTTCCCAAATTTGTTTTTTATCTGTGAAACGTGTTAATAGGACAACTATTTTCCATTTATAAAATGCTGAGATTCTATGTTGGCAAGTGTTGTTCGTTCAAATCTCAGTGACTTAAAATTACGAAAAACATTCTTGTTTCAATTACCCCAATGGTTGTGCTTGCTTAAATCTGTTTTATATCTGTGAAACTTGTTTATAGGGCATCTATTTTTTATTTTCCATCTACAAAATGTAAAAATGCTAAGATTCTATGTTGCCAAGTTCTGTTGGTTTTGATGGTAGGTTTTCTTATGCAGGTGTTACCTTCTTTAAGAGAGAAACATGATGAGTTCATGCTTAGGGAGCTTGTAAGAAGATGGTCAAATCATAAAGTAATGGTTCGGTGGCTTTCCCGATTCTTCCACTATCTTGATCGCTACTTCATCGCCCGACGATCTCTTCCGCCACTTAACGAAGTCGGACTTGCCTGTTTCCGTGATCTGGTAATTCGTGATTGCATTCACTAAAGAATGATATGATGCTCAAGAATAAAGATTAAAAAAATCGATTCTTTAAGAATTCAAGATGTTAGTTTTAATCATCTAGGCACATTGTTTCTTCATGCCAAATATGGTATTTGTATCTTGTTAATAACTACTTCTACTTGAATCATTCTATATCTTCTTTTAATCACATCATTGATTTTCTTGAGGTAATTATCTTGAGGCATTTTGTGTTGATTCACTGGTTGTTAGGTATACCAAGAGGTGAATGGGAAAGTGAGAGATGCTGTAATATCTCTGGTATGCATTCTCCAGTGCATTCTCTGCAAACTTGGCTGTCTTAATTTCTCGTTGAGAAATAATTATTATTTTATGATAGATTGATCAAGAACGTGAAGGAGAACAGATTGACAGAGCGTTACTGAAGAATGTTCTAGATATATTTGTTGAGATTGGAATGGGGCAAATGGAGTCATATGAGAATGATTTTGAAGCATCCATGCTCAAAGATACAGCAGCATATTATTCACGCAAGGCTTCAAACTGGATCTTAGAAGATTCTTGCCCAGATTATATGCTGAAGGTAAACTTCTAATCCTGTTCTTTTGGATCTTGAAAGGAGCAAATTTCTTATGTCAACATCTTAGTTTGTGCATCCTCTTTTATCGAATTTCAGGCAGAGGAGTGTCTGAAAAGGGAGAAAGACAGAGTTTCTCACTATCTCCATGTCAGCAGTGAGCCAAAACTGCTAGAGGCATGTTGTTTTTCTTTTCTTTTACGTAGTTTTTTTCAATGTACGAAAAAGAAAGCTCATCAACTGGAGACCAGGTTATTTATCGTCTATCTCCAATATGTTTTGTGTAGAAAGTTCAACATGAGTTATTGTCTGTTTATGCTACTCAATTGCTTGAGAAGGAACACTCTGGTTGTCATGCATTGCTCAGGGATGACAAGGTATGCTTTTCATTGTTCATAAATTTTTTTGTTGTTTAAGCAGTAGTATTTAGATTGCTTTGTCATTCATCTTATCTTTCATTGTGTAGGTTGACGATTTATCAAGGATGTACAGACTCTTTTCAAAGATACCCCGGGGACTGGATCCTGTATCTAGTATGTTTAAGCAGGTTTGTTTTATTGGGCATAACTTGATTTCTCTTTTATATTCTTTTTCAATCTTTTTGTTTCATATGTATTTGTGTGTTCTACAGCATGTCACTGCTGAAGGCACGGCATTGGTTAAACAGGCAGAAGATGCAGCAAGTAACAAGAAGGTTTGTGCAGAATAAACATGTTCATTCACAGTCTTTTCAGAGTATAGCAATTGCAATAAGCTGTTTATCAATATTTACGAACTGTTTATGTGTTTCCTTACAGGCTGAAAAGAGAGACGTGGTTGGCTTGCAGGAACAGGTGACCATGATAGCATGAAATTTTGTAGAATTTAGCCATTTGTATATGTCAAGAAACTTATAGGTGTATTGCCTTCTCTTCAGGTGTTTGTTAGAAAAGTAATAGAGCTCCATGACAAGTACCTGGCATATGTAAATGACTGTTTTAATAATCATACCCTCTTTCACAAGGTTTGTATAACAGTTTCATTGACAGACTATTAATACCATTCATCTTCTTTCTCTTACTGTTTTTCTCTATTCCAAATTTCTCCTGTAGGCACTTAAAGAAGCATTTGAAATATTTTGCAACAAGGGTGTTGCTGGAAGTTCAAGTGCAGAGTTACTTGCGACATTTTGTGATAATATACTTAAGAAGGGTGGAAGTGAGAAATTGAGTGATGAAGCCATTGAGGACACGCTTGAGAAGGTATGTTCATTGTTTGTAGATGGCATCCATACTATGTACATGTAAGACTGGCAGAAAGATTTGATTTGAGTTAAACCAATAAATAAATATGCAGGTTGTAAAGCTGCTTGCCTACATCAGTGATAAAGATCTATTTGCTGAATTTTATAGGTAAATCCGTTTAGGTTCTGGTGAAGATTAACTTTTATTTTTTGTTAGGTGATTTTTGCTTTTCATTTCTGACAACTAGAGATGGCAAAATGGGTGGGTCAGTCAAGCTGGGTAACATGACAAAAGTCACAAAACGAGTAGTTCAGTATGGTTGGGTGGTTCTGAAACACTTTATAATTTAAAGTTATAAAAATTTGTATTATTACATAACTAGTGTGTCAAATATGATTACATAAATTGCATTATTTCAATAGAGGTCTATATTTGAACTTGGCACCTAAAACTTAACAATGTAATATTCTACTACCAGGAAAAAACTCGCCCGGCGGCTTTTGTTTGACAAAAGTGCCAACGATGAGCACGAGAGAAGTATTCTGACAAAGCTGAAGCAACAATGTGGTGGTCAATTTACATCAAAGATGGAGGGGATGGTAAGCATGCATGTTTGCATAAGTAACTACTAGTCTTGTCTATTAATTTGTTACTCTACAATACCAGAATTGTAATCCATGTGTGGTGTCTGATTTTCAGGTTACAGATCTAACATTGGCAAAGGAAAACCAATCCCACTTTGAGGACTACTTGAGCAATAATTCAAACATTAGTCCTGGGATTGACTTGACTGTCACTGTGTTGACCACCGGCTTCTGGCCGAGTTACAAATCTTTTGACCTAAATCTCCCTGCAGAGATGGTACATACTAGTATACTACATACAACTGTGAACTTCATTCTTTGTGAGAAGAGTTGTTTTCTAGCTGTTTATATTGTCATGAATTGTGTTTTGTTTAGGTGAAATGCGTTGAAGTTTTCAGAGAGTTTTATCAAACAAAAACAAAGCACAGGAAGCTTACATGGATATATTCGTTGGGTACCTGCAACATAAATGGGAAATTTGAACCAAAAACTATGGAGCTCATTGTCACAACCTACCAGGTCTCTTCACTCTCCGCGTTTGATAAAAATGTGAATTTGTATTTTTATCTTATGCATATAGTTCAATGATCAATGACGTGTAAGGTTTTGAGCTTCTGGACTGTGCTTTGTGCAGGCTTCTGCTTTACTACTGTTTAACTCATCAGATCGATTGAGTTATCAAGAAATTATGACTCAGTTGAACTTGTCAGATGATGATGTTGTCAGGCTGCTACATTCTCTGTCATGTGCAAAATACAAAATTCTCATCAAGGAGCCAAATACCAAAACAATCTCTCCAACTGATTACTTTGAGTTCAACTCAAAGTTTACAGATAAAATGAGGAGGATCAAGGTAGTTGATTCTTCTTACTTTTTCTACTAATTTTTTCTTATATATACATGATTATGGTATCGAATGAATAAAAAAGTTATATAATTTCAATGATTACTGAATGATTTGAATTAGATGATTTGTGTTCAAAATACCACGTTGAAGGTGTTTGATCTATTTGACCTGTTTACTCTTAAAGGTAATAATGTTTAGAGATAAACCATAATCAATATTGACCTATTTATAAGTAAATGGGTCAAAAGTGCCACCTCTAAGTTTGATATGAACTATTTTAGTGATGTGAGTTATATTATTTTAATTGTGTGATGTAATATGCAGATTCCTCTGCCACCTGTTGATGAGAAGAAAAAGGTAATTGAGGATGTTGACAAGGATAGGCGGTATGCAATTGATGCTTCAATCGTGCGAATCATGAAGAGCAGAAAAGTTTTGGGATACCAACAGTTGGTTATGGAGTGTGTTGAACAGTTGGGCCGCATGTTTAAGGTATTCTTAAATACCAAAATTAGGGGGTCAATTGAACATGCAACTACCTATAGTCAAGGTTTTTTTGTGGCCCTGACCCGAATGATTTTTAGACCTAAATCAGCTAGGAATTCAAACCTGAATTGGAATTAGAACACTTCTTTAAGGGGCTGTTTGGTTTGCAGGATGCCTTAGGAATCTTAAGGAATTGGAATCCAATTCCCATAAAAATCCCATGTTTGGTTCATTATTTAGGGAAGGAATTGAAATTCAAGATGGTAAAACTTTCCCTCAAATGAAGGAAAGTGAAATCCTTCTTATCACCTGTGGAATGCTCACCAATTTCACTCCCTCTCATCACCATCAAATCAAACCAAATAATAATCCTTCCATCCCCGACCAGCGACGGCGACGGAGGTGGTGTCCCGACCAGCGGCGGCGATTAGGGCTTCCAATTCCTTCATCTTCTGTTTGTCCCAACCAGGGACGACTATTAGGGCTTCCACTTCGTCTTCTGTTTCGTCCCGATGATTAGGGCTTTAGTGGTAGGGAGGTGACGACGATTAGGGCTCCATCCTGTTGAGCGGGTGGCGGTGGTGTTAGGGCGGCAGAGGCGGTGTTGTCAGTGCTGTTGGGCGGTGGTTTTGGGTGGCAGATGGTGGTGGGTGGTGACAGGTGGTGGTATCAAGAATCCTCCATTTTGCAACCAAACACAAAAGGGTAAGGAATTACATTCCAAATTCAATTCCTATACATTCCAAATCCATTTCAGATTCCAATTCCAACCAAAAACAGTTTGCAAACCAAACGCCACCTAAGTATTTTAGTCAAATGCTCCTTAGACCAAGAAAATGAATGGATATTTTTGGTCTGGAACATACAGAACAGAGCTTCAATCCAAAGATTGGTATTAAGCTGAAATTACTCGAATGGCATTCCCTCAAAGTAAAAATGTAAAGAAATAAATAACATGGCACACAAAAATAGCGACCTTAAAATACTACGTCATCAAGTTTTAGGAGTTCTTCATGTGTACGTTATTGATAAGGTTGGTCTAACATAAGATAATTAAAACTATTAATTTGCTTTCATAGGTGTATGATGGCGAGAGTTAACAAACTATTAATTCTGTAACTCTGATACTATGTAGAATGATGAAAACCCTGTAGGTATGTAGAATGATGAAAACCCTGTAGGTATTTTATATTACATTGATAACTATTTATAGAGTACAAAGGGTACAAAAGAAACCCTGATATAAATCCCTAATGGACCATTGGACCCTACCCGTCTATACAATTGGGCTGGTCATCCTACATTAAACCCTAATCTACATTATTTCTAATAAATTCTACTTACGTTAAATTTAATTCATTTGACCTGTGAGAAATAAAACATACCCTAAACCCATTATTAATAAGTAAATTAGTCTAAATTTCAACCTCTACTTTTGGCCATTTATTTAAATCATTATCTTAATCTGCCTAGGTTGATTTATAACTGACGAGTCTATGAATATGTGCAGCCTGATGTAAAAGCAATCAAGAAGAGGATTGAAGATCTGATAACTCGTGATTATCTGGAAAGAGACAAAGAGAACCCAAACTTGTTCCGGTACTTGGCATGAATGGTTCTGGTAATGGTAATGGAATGATTAAAAGCCGAAAAAGCATGAAATCCAGAGTAGACTAGTGGTACTTCAAGTTTGGCTGAAAGCGCCGTAGATGTTGCCAATGTTTCAGTGCCTGTTTTGGATTAATGATTGATGCTTCAATGATTCTGTAACTCTTGCATCTCTCTAAGCTTCTTTTTTTATTAATTCTTTTTCTTTTTATAAGCCAATATGATCCTCCATGTTGTGGATATTGTAATATTCTCAGTTCTGCTTTTCACAGATTAGGACGAAACTTACCTTGTCTTGCATATTTGGCTTGACCTCATAACTCCTTTTATTTGCTTGTATTAATTAATTATATGTGATCCACTTCCACTGAAAAAAGAAAAAAAGCGATTGACGGGGATTTGCTATTACATTGGTTTCTTTTTTGTCATATTACTTGAACCCATTGTGGTCATGTTATCTACTGTAATGATCCTATTATCTAAGTTAATGATAGTTAGTTAGAGCACACACCTCGTTAGTGCTTGTCAAGCCTATTGTGATCTACTCGTGATTGGTTGTTGTCTGCCTCTTTTATCATGGCCATCACTATATATATATATATATATATAGAGAGAGAGAGAGAGAGAGAGAGAGAGAGTTACGTCAACAAATTGAGCGTACAACACAATCAAGCAAGCAACAATTGATTCTTCAACCAATTTTACAGAGTGTTACCCAAACATGTCAACATAACATCCATTAAATTCTTAAGCTACTCTCCCATGAGTACGCATTCAAGCAACAATTTACTCGTTCCGACACAAGAATTCAAGCAAACCTGCAAACACAACAATTTTATCAACAACTACTGAACTACATGCCTTTGAGGAAAAAAATTTCACTTAAACGACAAAACATGTGCATTATTCTTAAGCAATAGGGAAGACAATTTAAGTTCTACGAAGCGTGGGAAGTTTTTAAAAATTTGCTAAAGTGGGCGACTTCTCCGATTAAATGGATTACTACGTCGCTCAGTTGAGTATATGCCCAGGTCAATCCATTTAAATATTTAACAACTAAAACTTCGTTTTAATAACTACTATCAACTATCGTTGCTGCCATTATCTTGTTCACCCGTTGCAACCAACACTCATCAGTCATCACCTATAACACTAATACACTACATACCATTGCCACTGTCATTGCCACCATCACTCATTGCCACTAGGGCTGTAAACGAACATAACGTTCATAAACCGTTTGTGAAATTGTTCGGCGGGAAGTTCGTTTATGTTCGTTTGTTTAATAAACGAACGAACATGAATTAGATTTTTCCTTCGTTTAATTAAACGAACGAACACGAACAAAGCTCTCATTCGTTCATTTATGTTCGTGAATGTTCGGTTATCCGTTCGTTTATGTTTTATACTTATATATATATATATATATATATATTTTATGTGTGTATGTTTATATATAGTGTTTATTTGTGTTTAATAATGTTGGATTTGTATTATAGCTTGTGTTCTTTCGTTTACGTTTGTTTATAATTTAAATCAACGAATAAAAATATACACGAACTAACATATCTTTTAAACAATCGAACACACATGCTCATTCGTGTTCGTTTATTTGTTCGGCTAAAGTTAAACGAACGAACATGAACACATAAATCCATTTGTTTATCCGTTCGTGTTCGTTCGATTCGTTTACAGCCCTAATTGCCACCCACACCACTAGGTGGTGGGTGATGGTGACGGGTGTT
Source organism: Drosophyllum lusitanicum (assembly GCA_032274825.1). NCBI lineage: Eukaryota > Viridiplantae > Streptophyta > Magnoliopsida > Caryophyllales > Drosophyllaceae > Drosophyllum > Drosophyllum lusitanicum. The sequence continues at coordinate 14,303 of JAUEJL010058649.1, read as the reverse complement.
GTGGTGGTGACGACGGTGGTGGCTAGCGGTGAGTGATGGAGGGGCAGGCGGTGAAGGTGGTGGTTGTGACAGGTGGTGTGGGTGGAGGTGATGGTGATGGCAGTGAGTTGTAATGATGGTGGGTGGTGGTGATGATAATGGGCCTACCGGTGGTGGTGATGGTTGTGGGTGGATATAAATAATTTAAATATATCAAATAACTAATATCAAATGGTTAAGGCCCGTGTCAAATCAAGATCCATTGGCTAATATCAGATCCAAATCTAATTAAATAGATCTCAAGACCAGGTTAAGTCTTTGAAAGGGCTAATCCGTTCGTTCCCATTAACGGCCTACATCTTTCCATCCTCGTCTCACTTCATCTCACTAACCAAAAAATCTCATCTCACTTTATTGCTTTATCTTTTTCTATTTTCTTTAACAACAAAATTAACCAATTAATAAATATAAGTTTCAAAATATATAAGAGACTAACGATAATTAAAAATATCTCATTAATAGGTTAATAAAATTTAAATTATTTCATTAACATTCATAAAAATGGAAGTTGGGTTATTATGTTCTTTCTTTTTTGTTGCTTCAGGTGGTGCTCTTCTGTCCTGGGCAGATTGCACAGCACTTTTGGCCTTTTGGGTGATTTTCTTCCTTTTTTGTTCTTCAGCTTGTACTCCATAGTCTTAATGTCTTGGTGCTTTATTCCAAGATTATGATGATTGTTTTATGCCTGTGGTATTATCTAGAGAAGACTTTGTATTACTCTTTTGTTTATTAGTGGATTTTACCGTTAGGTAGGTTGGGATACCGTTGGGTGATACTTTACCGTTAACAGTAGCTGTGGATGTGGAAATCTTTTCCTTTTGATGTTTATATGTCTGTAATTTACTATTTATGTTATATTTGGGCAATTTTATTTTGTACTTTTGTTTATAGTTTCGGGAAATAGATTTTACTTTTATAGGTGGTTATAGATTTGCATCTATCAGGAAGCCGACGGGCGTAGTATTGTGTTTTCATTTGACTGTTTAGATTTATATTTGACTTTGGTGGTTATACTAATTTAGTAAAAAAAATATATGCCACGTGGATCAAAAGTTATAAAGAATATACATGGATATCACATATTACCACTAACCCTAATAAAATCAAGGGTTATTATACCAAAAGGCAAAATGTAATGAACTTTGTATGTTTTTTCTTTTAATTATATGTATCAAACGATAATTGTTGCATTGTATGCGGGAAATGTTACGAAAGTTTTATTGTATGTAAGATTTTACCTGTTTTGAAGAAATTCTTTACTGTGACACCAAGGAAAGCAGATAAACTAATATCAATGATGATCAAACCAAGTGAAAGAATTCTCAAAGAAAGGTTATACAAACTATTGCTGGACCAGGATAGTTGGACAAGAATGCTATGGTCATTCAATCAAGACTAGACAGTGTTGGTGAAGTGTCCACTGTTTATACCTACTTCTTTTTTATTAGGGATGTGACAGCTAAGAAATTTGTGATCTTTTTGGTTGTGTAATCTTATGCTTTATTTACTTGGGAATTAGTTATTTTAGTTGTTACACTTATCTCTTCCTGGCTTCCTTATATGAATGGGTTGTTTACCTTATATGAATGGAAGTTTATGTTATTGTTGATAATTTGTTTATGGGACTTATCCTTCCTTTTTTTATCACAACTACTGGATAAATGTAACTTTGCAAAGTCAAACAATGGAACCAAACTGTTTTTTTGTTGATTTTCTAGTTCATGGCATCAAACTATTTTGTGTTTGACTTGCAGTCTGTTTACAAACTGTTATCAATACAATATCATGGCATCAAACTATTTTATGCCTTCCTTTTTAATCACACTTTGATAAATTTGACTTGGCAAAGTCAAACAAAGGAATCCCACTTTTTTTTGTTGATTTTCTTTTCATGCCAACAAACTGTTTTATGTTAATTCCATTGTTTTCTATTTTACTTGACAATTTATGGCATCGATACAATTCATGGCATCAAACTATTCTATGTTGATTCCATGTTTTGTATTTGACTTGACAAAGTAAACCGGTTTCCATACACATATTCATAAGGTGCATTCACTATTTATTGATCACGATTGATAAACATACTCATGTGATTTCGCCCAAATAATTCGATGGGAGTAGTCGCTGATTTGCTTTATAAAAAGATCTCAATGAGTTTCAGAATGGAGTTACTACTCCCGGATTAAACCAGTTCCGCCGCCAGCCACACATAAAAGTGATGGCTTAAAGTTAAAGAAAACCTTCATTAATACTAAAAGAATGCATACACCACTTAAATATGATCATAAGGTGCATTCATATTGTGTCAAAGACCCTAATGAAACACTCAAAACTACTACAATTCCAATCAAAACCAAAAACAGCCGATCATGGAGTTTCAACTTTGACTTTGCCTTGGTCAACTCCTCATTCACTTTCACAGTGTCCAGTTTTGACTTACGAAGGTCTTCCACACCTTTGTTTGACTTTCAAATGCGCAAATGCATTTCTTAAGACATATGTTTGTATATCGACTTCGAAGCTCATCATTGACAAACCAAAATCGTTTGCAGCTATGCATTTTACCTCAATAAATTGGAGAAACACAAATAATCACATAATAAGGAAATTACACTCCGACAAACAACATAAACAACTACTGAAAAAGTAGAAAAGTTACGAAGTTAGGACAACCAACAAATCTTTTACATACCAGTACCACGATACTAAAACATGGTTGGGCTTACATGAACCTGGACTGATCCAAAGACCTGAAATGTTGAAATCTTGACCCGAAGATGGGATCGGAAGAGGAATGGTCGATCTCGGGCTTAGCCTAGTTTTGAACTCGTTCGGTCCCAACACTGACTGAAAAGCCGGTAAACTAATTTTGTAAATGTATTTGAACTTCTCATTAAAATAAACATGAAACCTGTTTAGACAAATTCACGGGTAAAAGAACAAAAGGTTTATATAAACACAAACAATTTGACGACTTGTTTGTTTTTTTATAATTGTATGCATTATGTTTTTTAGCTAACTATGTTTCACTATCATCTCTCATAATTCCACATAATCAAAATTGCACATGACAGCTTATGCAAATAGGTATTAGATGACAATCAAATACCAATTGACCATGGTTGTGGCTTATGAAACGGTTAAAAGATAGAAACAAATCTCCACGGTTTTGGACGGCGGTAGTTTTAATTTTTAAACGCTTCAAATTTGTGGCTTATGAAACTCCACGACAAATAAATTCATGATAATGTGTGGAAGGTGCATTAATTACGGTGGATTTAATTTTGTTAAAACTATTAATTTGGATTTGGATGGCAAAGTTTATTTTATATATGGAAATAATATTTCCTTCTATCATTTTTTCCTACTTATCACAAGATAATATGTGGAATCCACTAATTTTTCTTTCTCTATCTCTTTCATTGATTTTGACACTTGTATTAATTATGTGAGTAGAAGGATATATCACCTCTCTTTATATATACATATACATATACATACATACATACATATATATATATATATATATATATATATAGAGAGAGAGAGAGAGAGGTTAAGATAAGATGTAATTGCTTTAGAGTAGATGTAGTGGATTTGGAATACACAAACACTACATCTTTTCTACAAAATCACTACATCTAGCTTAAAATTACATCTCGTCAAAAAACACTGCATCTTGTCTAAAAATGTCATTGCATCGGGCTTAAAATCACTGCATCTCTTCTAAAAAACATAACGTCTCCTTAATACTAGTGCATCTTGGTTAAGGATCCAATGTTTCTCATTTTAAAACTCACTGCATCTCATTTAAAAACACTGCATTTTGTCTAGAAAATCACTTCATCCAGCTAGAAATAATTGCATCTCGTCTAAAAACATAAAGTCCTCTTAAAACTACTTCATCTTGACTGAATGATTTAATAGTTTCTTATTTAAAAATTACTGCACCTAGTTTAAAATCACTGCATTTTATTTAAAAATATTGCATCTTGTTTAAAAACACTGGATCTCATCTCCAACCCTTACTCTAAGATCAAGTTAATATGAAATAGTTTAAAAAATTACAAGATGTATTTTGGGATATAAAGTAGTTTAAAATTTATTATTAAAAATAAAATCTTTATATATAGGTTGGGATAAAATCCAACCTAGTCACATTTGAATTGTTTAGAAATTAATTACATCCCATGTTCGCAGCGTTCGCATCATAATACCCCATTTGTTATGTTCCCATCATTCAATGTTATTTGATCTTTTTTAATTCATATTGATGGCTCAAATTAAAATAAAATCTTAAGGTAGCGAAAAACAGAAATAAAAAACACTTTTGTTGGGCCGATTCTCTTCTATATCAATCTCGGTTTTAAACTCCAACTGAATCCAAACTCAGAAAGTTCTATAAACCCAAAGTCCGGACCTATGGTGTTAAATTCTGGCCAGTTTAGGTCTTTTGTGGGGCTGACGTCCAAAAGAAGTTGAAGATGATGATGCCATGCTCTTTTAACATTCATTCTCACCAGAAAAGAAAGACGATTAGAGTAAGTTCAAACATGAAAAGGATGGGTGATAAAGAAGATGATGCCCCGGTCGAGAATGAGAAGATAGTTTTATATAAGAGCATGGGGTGTACAATGCTTAAAGCATTGTTATGCTTCAAGCCACATCAGCATAACTCATTTCATGCTTGAAGCATGCTTAAGCCCAAGAAATACTCACGCTTCATATACTTCACATACTTCAAAGGTTTTTTTTAAAAATAATTTCTCCTCTTTTCTCTCTCTCTCTCCTCTCTATCCCTCTCCTTCGACAATCAAATGTCGAGAAACAATGCTTGCTTCGGTATCAAAATGACGAGGGGTGGTGTTTGGCATCGGTACCGCATACCAACTAAGCATGCCGATACCATGTAAACCCACACCCCATGCTCTATGTATTAATTTTTTTTATTACGTGGACTCGGACATGGCAAATGATTAGGGCAAAGACTTGAAAACCAGATCCACGTCATCTCCTTTTCGATTTCTTCAAGTAAAATATTATTTTACTTACAATGCATCTTTTTAACAAATTTCTTGCAAGCCATAAAATATATGAGAAAAAATTGCGAAGTTAATAATATTTTTACTTAATAAACCCGAAAATCAAATACAAACGCTTGATCTCTAAACCAGCTTTGTAAGCCATAAAAACATTACAATCTCAACTTTTTCTTCTTTTTACAAAACGTATTTGGTCATAAAAAACCAGAACTTTGGTAGTAGGATGTAATTTTGCTAGTTCAGTGAAATTATCCCCCAACTTAGAGATGGCAACCAACCATTAAAAGGATACATGAATCCACTAACATTAGGTCAAGTAAGCAGAAACGACAGCACAACCGGCCAAGATTAATATCACATGCAAGTCCGCGGGCTAAGACCACAACACGATAACCAGATCTCAATCAAAAACCTTTCCAGACAGTGTGCTTAGATAAAAGGCCATTCGGCAAAGTCTAAAGCATTTTAGTAGACAGGAAACGTGTGACCAAAACTATTTTTGATTCTCAAGCAAAATCAAGTGCTAAAGAATTTGAACTCTGCTACAAAGCCTGCAATTCTAAATTACTATCTTTTGGTAAAAACCAACCAATTAGATGTATGAAGTAATAAGAAGAACAATATCCTACATAAACTCTCTCCATATTTTCATCTCACGAACCCAACACCATCACAAAGTGCTAGGGTGAACGTTTTCCTCGGTCAAAAATTAGATCAACTTTTTTTCCTCTATGTTCTGATCCTGTTTTGTACAAATAGGTCAAAAATGAAGCCAGAATGTTATTTACAGCTTTGCTGTCAATTCTGCCTGTTGTTTCCTTTGAGGCCTCGACGATTGATGGCCTCACGTGCATTTTGTACCAAAGACACAACTTCTTTTACATCTTGAAAGCTGAAGTCAACAACCCTTTTGACTGAAATCATCATCTCTTTGTTCTGAGCTTCTAGGATTGCACTTGCAGCTTTGTAAGCATCCTGCGATTTCATAGAAGCCTCCATTGCAAGACTTACATCACTTGTCTGCAAAATTATTTGCAACAAAAAGCTTCAACAATCAAAACAAGCATTCAACCTTAAGGGTCACCAAGGGGGCGTTCAGATGCATGCTTTGAAAGTGATTAAGTAATACTGAATCACAACTATCAGATAATCAGTTTTAACAGCACATGTTTGATGTACTTGAGAAAGTATGGACTTACAAAGTCAAGCAGCCTCGTAAAGTTGGCTTGGTTTCTAAAAAGGACATGATTTCCAGGATGTGGGATGCTCTTAGACATCATGGTCTTATCCATTGTTGCTTGATTGTTTAGATTATCAACATCGGATGCAGAAGACGATGGTGAATCACCTGCATGGTTGAAAGATCTTATATAAGTAATAGGCTAGGCTGTGCTGATTAGTTATGATTTATAAATATTATTTATGACGAGATCAAGAGAAAGATACAAAGTATATAGTCATTTTTCATAATCTATAGCTCTGGTAAATAAAGATGCTAAATCCAGACATACCCTGAGTAACCATTTGCAAACTTGTTTGCAAGTCTTGCTTGGTCACCAAACTCTTGCAATAAACTATTCTCATACATGCCACCTCCATGCATTTATAGGCCAATGCTGCAACAGCCATTTCTTTTCGTTTCTCGTATTCTTGAGCACAAATTCTACAAGCCATGAATATTTGTGCCATTATGATTATGCATTAACAAAAGTAAATATGGATCTCAATAAAGCTTTAACTTTATAGTTACTTGCTAAGTTTGGCAGAAGTGTTATAAACATTCGTCGGGTCTGTTCCTTTCGATTTGCTCAAGTCAGTGGTGCAGCCCTCTAGAAGAGAAGCAGCATAAAGAAACTTCAAAGCAGAGTCAAAGTATCCATCATTACACTCATAATCAAATCCTGAAATCTGCACAATATATAAATGTAGAAAAATCAGAATGGCAACACCAAATATTTTAAAACATCCAAAACCTGACAAATAATTCCTTTAAGAATCCAAAAGTCCTTTTTATGTCCAAGGGAAATTTGAAGTTTATCTTTTTTGTATTTCATCAACCTTTAATCGTTCAGCATAGTCCTTGGACTCCTCGGCTCTTTTGAAGGCAGTCAAAGCAGTTTGACTAGATGCATGTTCCTTCAAGAAGCCTATAACACTGAGATTCTTCATGCTAGCATAATCAGTAACAAGACTTTTAGAATTCTGATTAGTAGCAACAGCAACAGCATCTCCATGATGTTTGATAAACTTGGATTCACTTTGCTTAGCTGCAGAGCATGGGGTAGCATCTACTTTTGGCTCTACCATGTTTTGGTCCCTTAACCTTGATAGATCCTTTTTTGAATCTTTTTTTACATTTGGGTTCACTTGCACACTACCCATATCACCCAATTTTGATTCTTCTGTCAATGACTTTGCCTTCTCATGTCCTATGCCGTCAATTGTTCGTCTCTTAGAAATCTTCTTGCCAACACTCGTAACATCATTACTAGTTTTAGCACTTGACTCATTTGAATGTTTTCGTCTCCCATCACCTACAACTTCAACATCCAACTCAATCCTTCTCTTTTTATTAGGAACCAGTTGGTCATCAGTCAAAGAACCACAACGCCTTTCATCTTTATCTTTAGACCTTGATGATGAAGATCCCTTCACCAAACTCTTTGGAATCATAACAGCACCATTAGCATCTCGTTTCATGCTCTTTCTACCATCTTCTGTTTGTTTCACTTCAACTTTGCTACCAAATCTTTGACTTGCATCAATATTACATAAATCTTGCACAGATCTATTACGGCTTTTCATATTATCTTCTGTGACCAGTAACTTTCTTGAAAATTCAGTAGCTGTAGCACTTTTAGCATGACCTTTTCTTGAAATCGTTCTCCCAGCAGCAGGTGAAAGCTTGTCTAGGTTTAGAGCCCTAATAGGAGATGATGAAACTGACCCTACTGGTGACCCTTTTCTTTCTTGCAAGCTACCTCTTCTACAAGAACCAGAAATCTTTGAAGAACTTGAAGTGGTGGCAAGCAGAAAACGTTGAGATTCCAAATCCTTTTTACAAGCAACTTTTTCCTTATGCTGCTGATTCTTCTCATGACTTGTGTCAACCAGATTCTCTTTACTACCTGACAATTTAATCTTCATTGTTTTTACTTTATCTTTTACCTCAGTGTTACAAGCTTTAAATCTCTTCTCTTTCCTTCCTATTCTATCTTCATTGCTTTCCAATGTATTTTCATAAGGTTGACTTTCCTGCCAGTCTTCCAATTTTCTCTTCTTTGCATGAATTTCCACCTTCTTATCCAATAATTTACTGTTCATTGAGACATGCGTACTTTCAGTCTGTCTCTTGACTGAAATTATCAATTTGTCCCTGGGTCGATGATCTCCATTGCTGGAGTACACCTGCTGATTTTCTTGCACCATATCCCTCCCACTTTCACTCTTGATCTTATTTGAATTTACAGTATCATACTGATCAGACTCTGTCTTGCTTTTCAGCTTTTTAGGTTTCAAATCACCTGCAAACATATTTCAAAAGGGCAAAATCAGTATTTCCCATAACGATCACGTTTAGCAACAGATGTATACTGTATATATCAAACATACCCACCTCCATTTACTTTAGCAGCGTGCCTTTCCATATCAATAGGCTTATTTACAAAGTTTTTGTCAGGCAATGGTTGGTTGGTTTCAATCAAACTCGAGCAGCTACCTTCAGGTCTGGATTTATTCTTCTGAAATTTAGTAGCCACGCTGTCCGAATTAACAAATGAGTTTGTATTCTCAGAGAGCCTGATATTGGCCTGATTGCGAGAAATTAGTTGAAAGTTTATTTCCTGAACTGCCCTTGTGGTTTCATCCTCACTGATGTCACAGTGATTCCTCCCAGGCCTACACAATGAAACAAAAAAATGAAAACTATGGTTTATCGCAAGAAAAAGTTAGAAATATAACATAAATGAGAATAATAAAAAAGACTCACAGCCATGTTGACATGCTACAGAGCCACTTCTCAGGCAGATTATCAGGCTCGATACCAATTGGCAGGAGACGCCACTTCTCACAACGATCACATCCTACCCAATTGTCTGGAGGGGCTGCTGGACCCATTTGAGGAACTGCCGCTTCAGCAGGAATTACAATACTTTCAACATTTTCCACTTTTATTGGTCCATTGCCGGTAGGCATTTGTAGCGGTTTTGTCTGCATATCCGGGTCCTCCGCCATTGTGTCAAGTATATCTTTATAGCTATTACGCACCTTGACAATATCTTTTAGAGCACTCTTTTTGTCTTTCATTGCTCCACAGCGACCAGACCTCGAGTTTTCCTTTGATATATCACTGCTTTGAATGCTCTTTAACTTAATTTTTCTTTCAAACGGCAATTTGTCAATACGTTGAGGTACTTTTACTTCAAGTGATTCACATGTGGTAGCTTTAGGACCAACTTTCTTTTCAAAATGATGCGTCTCATGCTTAGTAACATCAGTGTCACTTTTACAAACTGAATGAACCATGTTACCTTTGATCCCACCACTACCTGTTGAATCAAGTGAAGGCATATTAATATTTTTCTGCTCAAAGCTTTCATCTGACTCTTTGCCTGTGAAATCAGGGCCAAACAATTGCTCTCTTATCAAATCTCTTTTTGTTTCTCTTTTCTTTACAGGTACGACTTTCTTAGCTGCTTGATTTGCTTCAGATGTCATAGAACCAGATGACAGTCTGACTTTGTAATCATTGGTCAAACAGCGCTTACTGTCAAGAGATTCTGTTTCCATACATTTTCCTGAATATGAAGCCATGTCATCGTTTAAAGCTGCACTGTTCTCGCACTTCATCCCTTCCACAATTTCATTTTTGTCTAGTGAAGTTACTTCCTTTATTTCCATCTGCCTCCCGTCTCCAAGAACCGAAGATGAATCATCAACAACAATTAAAGAACTTGTTTTTCTCCCCATGGTCCAAGCGATAACCTTATTTTCTAAGCAGATTAGACTCTCATTTAGTGGTGAGAGCAGCCTGTTTCCAGGGACAAAGATGGACGTCATATCCTACAACATCATTAAAAAGAAAAATAGAAAATTAAAGAATAAAAATTAACACACACACACACTAAAAAACAAGAGTATCAAAGACATCAAACTTACACGTAGTATGCTGCCAGGGGAATTAAAAGGGATATCATGAGGTTCAATTGGCGGTCCACCACTATCCTCAGTAGTGTTAGAAGATGAAGAAAGCAGTCCAAGACCACCATAAATTTCATCATTTTTCCTTGCAGATTTATCAGAACCTACTTTAATCCTCACCTTCAGTGACCTTTGCCCAGTTGGATTTACTGCATTACTTGCAGACGTTTCATTTCTAGACAAAAAGGTTTCACCATGCAATAAAGATGTATCTTTGCTCGCCAAATTATCAGCAGATAAAGCATTTTGATCAACAAATGCATCTCCATGGTGGGGTGCAGCTGCTTTAACAGGGGCTGATGTACTGACTGAATTTATAGGAGCACCAACCTAAATGGTACCACAATTCACTATTTGTCAGCAAAAACAAACCTTCTGTATCATTCAAGATAAATAACCAAAAAAAAAGAATACTCATATACCCCCAAATGAAAATTATAAGGTGAACACGGTTTGTTGGAATTCAGAGCCCTGCTATGAGAATGGACAGTGGGAGAATTCTTCTGTGCAGGTAAAAAAGACCCGTACACACCAAATTTTGGCCCTGCCAAGAAATTCGTTATAGAGTTTTTCCCATCACTTTTCAGATAGGATTAGAAAGCACTTATGCTCCTCTTTCTGGTAGAAAAGTTGTATTATGGGTGGCTTACCCAATATTTCTGCAGAAAGCTCTCCTCCAAAATCTTTCTGGAAGTGGCCCAATACACATTGAAGCCTTTGGTCCTAAAAGAAACAGAAACATAAACGTTAGCAGTGATAATGCTCAAAAGCACAGATTGCCTTGATATTACTTCTATCGATCACAACAAGAAGATAGCATATGTAGAAATTTATAAACATCAAGCTAAGTTTCATATAGAACCCCACAACCATTTTTGTTTTTTTTTTCCTCGTATTAAAAAAGGGACTAGTCATATTAACTTCCTGGAAAAGTACTCTTAGTTATCTAAATATAGTAACCAAGAGAATGACCTCAAAATGTCAAATGAGACGAACAACGGTGATTTCCCGTGTCATCAGTACTCCCAAGCGTGGGTCAAAAAATTCATTAGCACAAAAGTACAATAGAATCTTAACTGATAGAATAATACATTTGTAGAAAAAACCAGATTCTTGTGATGACTAATGCCAAGGTAGCATAAGCATCTTCAAAGAAGTGAATAAGATCCAGATTACGAGACAGCACACGCGCAAACAGATTAGAACGTTGTACATAATTCCCCAAGGGATTGAAACTCCTCACCATAGGAGAACGAAATACAACAAGACTCGAGTCATAACTAATTTCCGAGTCGCTGAAATTTAAACCCTTGAAGAATGGTACTAAAACTCAAATTCGTGGGTTGATGATACACATATTTGAAGAAAAAATATGGACAACTAGAATTTTTGTCAAGCATGACTTATAACTTTTTCTTGGTTACATCAGGTACTCAAAGTAAGAGTATCTGCAGTGATTGAAGAATGGCCCAAAGTGCTCAATAACCGAAACTTTTAATTCAACGAACCATGAATAATCTTAACTCCTCAAGCAAAACCGCCAAGAAAAACATATCCAATCAACAATGCAGATTCTTTTCTTTGGGTTTTAAAATAGCCCCATCTAAGCAGTGTGGTAAGTCCCTAAAAGGACACACAGAAAAAGGAATTTGACTTAATTGATCATCCATCATACACTGCTTGGTCCAATAATCACCACAAAGTTCCTAATGTTTTATTTCCACTTCCAGTAACATACCAACAAACCATTACTTAAGTCAAGTAAAAGATTTACAATTTTATGTAAACAACAACAGAGAAAACTCTTACAATGTAAGAGAGAGCTGTGTCAGGGTCAATGTTTGCATCATTGTCGTCAAAACGGGCCTCTCCTTCTTCAAGCTCCGTCTCATCCATCTCTTATCGAAAACCCTAAACCTAACTCTAACTTTAAACCAAAAATTAACCCAAAAACCCTAGCCGTGTATCCTAAAGTCCAACATATTTGATCACACAGCACACATTACTACAAATTACTTTAGGGATAACAAAATAGGCCAAAAGAAAAACTTAGAAACACCAGAAACCCCACAACAGAATTCCTCTCCAAACTGATCACAAACCCTCGATGAACCCCTATTTTGATCAAAAGAACAAAGAAACAATCCACGTATAAGTATATGTAATAAGGATTATGTAAGCGAGGAATCCAGTCCCTTTTCAACGAGCAGTGTTCGTCGAACAACCCAGAGAGAGATGAATCAATCTGCGCAAACCTTGGAAATTTTGATTTTGATTCCGGAAATTGATTTTGGTTTTATTAACATTGAGATGATACAGAATGGAAAGAGGGGGAGGGTGGGTGTTTGTGTTTTGTGGTTTTTATTTATTTAATATTATTATTTTCTTTTGGGCTTTCTCATTCCATTTCTCTTTTTAATTTCTATTTGGGCCAAAATAAATATATTAGGGATTTGAAGGTTGAAACTAAGAATTGTAATAACGAAGGAGTAAGTGTTAAGTATAACCTTCTTATTTTTATGTTATTAAGAGTATATTTGGCACTAAGAATTGTATACGTTCTTTAAAATTTCAAATATCCATATTCTTTGTCTAATTTGCGGTCGAATCAAATCTTCTCCTATGTTTGAATTTTATTCGCTTTTTAAAACCCTAATCAATCATGTTGACCTGTATTAATGATTTGCCACTCAACGATGATATAGATTATTCCATTGTATATACGACGTCAAGTTTGTGTGATTTTGAATATGTGATTGGTACGTTAGTATCTATTAACTGTTTTAGTTTTATGCATATTTGTTTTTTGTGTGGTTGTAGTATTGGTGTCCCATTGTCCCACTATGATGTCTGACTTTAACACTATAGTTTCTTTCTATTTTACTTAAGGCTGTTATTCGGGTCGGGGTTGTATTGTTCGGGTCCGAGTCAATTTCGTGTTGGCCCATTTAGGCCGAATGTGATCAACGCGTTTTTTTCCAGTTTTCGAATATGTTTCCCGTTTTGACTACGATTTTCTTTATCAATTTTCAAATTCCATGTTTGTTTTCTAATTTTCAGTAAGAATTTCGAACATGACTTTCATTTTTATTATAACTTCAATATTCAATGTTTGTTTTGATTGTATTCGAACTTTAAATTTGGTATTTGTTTCGAATTTTGATTTTACTTTTTTATTCAAATTATATAAATGAATATAATAAAAAATGTGATGTTCTACTATTCTACCAGGTACCAATATATGATGTTATTAAACAACCAGATTATTTAAAATAATTCATCATTAAATAGAACTAAGAATCGAATTCAAAATACTAATGAACCACCTATCAAGTAATCAAATGTTATAGTACCAAAATCATATAGTAAATACTAAAGAACCACGTATCAAGACTCTGATTGAAACACTGAATTCAAATTTTTCTCAACTAGAACACACAAATGAAGTAAATATGCTACTTATTGACACATTCTATAAAATGTGCATGCATCAGTTAGCAGTGAAGTGAATTTGACCTCCCGCTCGAAATTTGATCCACATGACTTATCTTACAAATCAAAGCTAATCAATTATGGGAATCCATCAAATGGAACCTGTAGTTTGTGTAAGTAGCTAGGTCACATACTTAATTAATTCTGTATCACACACACACGTGTGTATATATATATATATAGGGAAGGTCCATGCGAAAAGTGTTTTATTTGCGAAAAGTGCGAGAAGCAATTTCAGCCATTGATTTGTTTTTGATCTTATGGCTCACATTAATCATAATTTGTATTTTTATTTAATTCAAAAGGGTAAATTAGTAAAACACAAAATATTTTCTCTCAAATCTCTAATAATTTTTTTTCTCTTTCCAATTTATAGATATCTCTCTCTTATATTTTTGGGTTTAATTCCCCAATATGTATCCAAGTTGTCACCTTTTACTATTGTGTGTATTGAACTTTAAAACTTACCATTTAATGTATCAGACTTACTAAACTTACCATTTAATGTATCGGACTTGGTATAGCAGG
>JAUEJL010058638.1:0-18980 GCA_032274825.1 Drosophyllum lusitanicum | reverse complement strand
TAAGATTGTTGCTGGAAGTTATTGTAAAGCATGCTATATTACTTGTACTACTTAACTTAAAAAATTATCTTAAAAAAGAGTTAAATGCTTTATAGAGTAGTAAAGATATATTATATATAAATACATATATACATATATAAAATATACATACTTCCATTTTGATGGGGAAAATGTTACTATAAAATGACGATTGATCGATTTACTTAGGACAAATGAATTGGTCATATTGTTTGTAGGTCTTGAGCATGAGTCGATTGGGAGGTGCCGCCGCGGGTGCCATGGCTCCCCTTGTTGCCGAGGTACGACCCCCCTCCTCCTTTTTTTAATAAAAAATGTATAAATAAGATCTTCTTAAGTTACTAGTTATATTTTTTTACAAATACGAGAATGTGAAAAACATAATTAAATCTAAGTTGAAGACCTTGTATCGGGAAATCGCTCATTTGCTACGGATTATCAAGGATTAAGTCAATCGCTAAAGTTCGTCGCTAGAAGTTATTTTTTTTGTTTGTTTGAGGTCCCTAAAAAAGGAATACAACTTATAAATATCTTAAAAAACAACCCTTTAATTTCTGCATCAAAAAAGCCTCACACCATATAAACGACAAACAACAAAAAAGCAGCACGCCTTACCTTTTTTTTATTTTCCAAGATTCCATCTTCTCTAGCTATGTCTAAATTTACACTTATACCCTTATCTTTTCTCTCTCGTTTGCAGGGAGGTGGTGACTGTGGACAACGAAGTAGTGGCGGCGGCGGGGCAGGTGGGCGGACGAGTAATGGAACGGCGTCGTCTACAAACAACGACACCATGACGGTGACGGAGAACCAAGTGGTGAAGCTGATGGAGGAGGATATGGGTTCCGCCATGCAATATTTACAAGGAAAAGGTCTTTGCCTGATGCCGATTTCACTTGCTACAGCTATCTCCACCGCCACCTGCCACCCCACTGGATCCCGGAGCAACCACCCGTTAAGTAGAGGAGAGGGTGGCGGGCCTTCGCCATCCTCCCCGAATATGTCGGTGTTAACAGTTCAGTCGGCCAATGGAGTTTCAGCCAAAGACTCGCCTTGAGCCGTTGACCTCTGGCTACAGTGTACTACTGACCTTTCCTTTCCTTTTGTAAAGGAAAAAGAGAAGACAACTTTTGTCAGCTTTTATTCCGTATACTATCTGTCAAGTTTAACAAACATGAGGGGGTGTTTTGAAATTATGTAACCATTTAAACGAATGCTTCTGACGTCAAATGTCTTTGATCTTGAATTGAATCGTTCATTAATTTCGAGTTATATATAACGCATTCTGTTTCAATTTTTGGCGACGAAAAAAGAAACCGTAACTAAAAAGGTTTTTTTATTAAAAAAAATATAGTGTTAGTTTGTTTTTGAGGAGAAAAGGAAGTCCTAAACTTTGAAGTCTGAAATTGTTTTTTTTTTTTTTATTTTAAAATTTTGTTTGATAGATGCAATACCAAACTAAGTTCAGATTATCAAATATTTTAGTTAAAAACATCAATATTCAAATATCCAAGAAAAACATAGTACCAGATCCAAATATCCAAGCAATAAAATTCATGTATTTTTTTTAATTTTTTTTGCTTAATGGACATAATAATGTCACTAAAGATGTCTATATATGCATTAATTGTTTCACAATTTGGTTTAGGAAATAAATGATATATTTATGATTCGCTACACTTTCATGTAATTTGAGTCTCGTCATCATCTTCATCTTGTACATGATTATTTTCGAGTGACACATTTCCTTGATCATATTAAGAGAAAAATTTAGTACTTAAAACCATTTTTTCTTAATATAATCACATTGTCTTGATCATACTACCTTCCTGTCGTCTACCATTTTGTTAATTTCGTCTAGACACGTATCTAATAAGCATATTATTTGTTCATTTGACTGTTGTTGTTGATCTCCCAATTAAACAAACTATGTACTGAAAAATGTTTCAACAGATTCAAAACATATTCAAACAATGATCAAGATTCAAACAATATATCAAGTTTCAACACATTCAAAACATATCAAGTGTCATCATATTTGAAACAAGTTTCAACATATTCAAAACATATCAAGTTTAAACACATTTAACATATTCAAAACATATCAAGTTTAAACACATTTAACATATTCAAAATGGACCTTTAGCACCGTGGTCAAGCCTACTATTATTAGGACATCGATCAATCTCTACGCTTCTCGATCAAGGCTAATACACCAGTTGGACGTGAAAAAAGGTTTTTTACATGGCGATTTAACTAAGACTGCCTATATGTGCCAGCCACTCGGGTTTGTCGACCTACTCGGCCTCATCATGTTTTCCGCCTTTGAAGGTCACTTTACGTGTTAAAACATGCTCTGAGGCCGTGGTATCATAGGTTTGCTACCTTCATACACTCCAAAAGGTTTAAAAGCAACAAATATGATACATCTTTATTTATTTTTACTTGTGGGGAAAGAGATGACATACTTATTATTATACATGATTGATGTTATCTTGACTACTTCGAATACTAACTTGTTATATAGTATCACCTTCACTCTTTCACAAGTTTGTTATGTAAGATTTGTGATCTTTACTCATTTTCTTGGAATAAATGTGAAAAGAGACTGTGACAATATATTCTTGTCAAAAACTTTGTATGTTAAGCCGTTAAGGAGATCTTATCACGAACCTCAATATCCTTTTGTAATGCTACAACAACTCTTGTGGATACTGATAGGAAATTAAGTGCATCTGACAAGGGTCCATTAATGATCCAACACTTCACAAACAATTAGCCGTTGCACTACAGTACCTATGCATCACACGACTGACATCTGTTATATGGTACAACAAATTTGTCTTTGACAATGCATTAGGTGAACCACATCTCAAATTTCATAAGCGTGTGTTGTGATATGTCAAATGCACCATTGACCATGGTCTTCGAATTTCTACTTTGCGATCTCGCTTTTTAACTGTGTGCTTAGATGCAGAACCAGCCCACTCCACTCCAGGTTACTGTGTGTTCCTAGGCGAGAATCTTATATCATGGTGCTTTGAGCGGCAACCTATCGTCTCCCTCTCTAGTACCATGTAGTCACAAATACAATGGCGGAAACAAGCTTGATAATAAATCTATTACTTGAATTACATGCTACTTTCGTCACACAACGGTTGTGTTTTGTGACAACGCCTATGCCATCTATCTTACATGTAATCCGGTTTACTACCAGTAGACCAAACATGTTGAACCGAACATTCATTTTGTATGTGAAATTGTGAAAAGTCTAGGTTGGTCAGGTTCAAGTTCTCCATGTTCCATCATCTCTGAAATTCGTAGATATCAGTACAAAAGGCCATTTGAAACCGCTCTTTCTAAGTTTTCAAGATAACATCATTGTCTACAAGTTTTCCTTTGAGTGGGGGTCTAATAGTAATTGTAATCATATGTATCTTGTATAGTTAGTTTTAGGAGATATGCTTGGAAATTAATAGAAAATGGTTGATGATTCTTATACAACAATGTGTAACGACAAAAATAAATGTGTCTTTGTAAAAACCTAATTATTAATTTATAAAAACAACAAACAAGTTAACGAAGAAAACGGTTTCCGTTACGAATGTAGCGTCCTCATGTTCTGTCTTGTAGCTTTATCTACTCTATTATAATTTTATTTAATTACTAATTTGTTAAAACGTATCTCAAATTAGTTTTGTATATATCACCTTTTTTTCAATTAAAATTCAACTAGCTTAACACCACGTTTTTATTAAAATAAATTTTAAATGTTTATGAAGTTTAAGCAGGGACGAAGCTAAGATTTTAGTTTAACGGGGGTCGATCTTATTTTATCATAACACTAATGATACATATATATTCGAATGACATAGAAAAGTTCTATTATTTGTCTAGATAAATAAATAAAAAGTTCATTTAAAGACAAAAACTTACACATTAAAATAGCACTTAAGCTTTTCCAAAATTAGTCTTAAAAGTTTTCTCACAATCTTCGGTTCGCTTGTCGTGAATTAATGTGCTAGAAGCATAATATTAACAAAAATAATAACTCGAATATTTTATCTTGATAAAACTTCAATGAAATTTTTTAAAGGAAATGGGTACTCAAGTGAATTTGTGTTTTAAGCTATACTCGGGCTACAAATTAACTCTAATTAGGGGGGAGGGGGGTTAATATATATGTATTGGACTTTAGCTTCTAAATTACTAAGGATTTTAGGATTATTAGAGGGGGCCTAGCATCTTTCACCCTTTGTCTCCGCCCCTGAGTTTAAGAGTACAAACATATATAACAAAATTTATAAAACATTCATAGGGATATAAATAAAATATATTAAAAGATGAATAAATCTATTAAATATCAGAAATTCATACATAATATCATTATCAAGTTTTTTTTTTGTATAATCTCTTTATAATCAAATTTGAATTTTTTAATTTCATTTGGTTGGTATATGTGATTAATATAAATAACCACGGAAATAGGTAGATATTCTTACTAAAAGGTTTGAATAAATGTTTTTGTTAAAATATTTAAGTGTTAAAAAACCAAATCACTTAAAAATGGCATTTGAAAAAATAACTTATTCGTAAGCCATTTGAGAAAATAAATATGAATGATTGATGAAAAAAATTTAAAAATATAATCACCACATCATATTTCATTTTCTTTTAATACATAATTATATATTAAAGAAAAGAAGATTTGAACGAGACGTAGTAATTAAAAATATAATAATCTTTTCTCTATTTTTTTAACTTCATAGTTCATAATACACATCCTCTAATCTGGTTCTTAAATCTATATCTTTTGTAATCCGTCTCTTAAATCTATATTTTTTTGTTTATCATCAGACTTGAACTCACAACCTTAAGAAACACTTATTATACTAGATACCACTGCACTATAAACCCCTTTGGTATTAATATGTTTTCTCTAATATAGAGCTTAGAATGTTTAAGTTACCTTATATTTTCGGTTTTTGAGATTATTAAAAGTTTAATCAGCTCATAAACTAATTTTTTCCGAATTTTCGAGTTAAAAGAATTTTATTTAAAATTCGAAAAACCCGTAACTAAGAAAATAGATTAATCTAAACATTGTATTTATTATTATCATTATTATTTTTTAAAATATCTCATTAGTTTAATATCATTGTGACATTGTCAAATCATAGAAGATGGGCTTGATCCGTAAATTATGTAGGCCGAGAAGCATAAAAAAAAGCAAATGTTAAATTAGTTAATAATATTTTGCTGCTTTGTTGGCCTTTTCTTTTCTTTTCAATTAATTAATTTCCATTAAAATATTTTATCTATTTGACTTATTTAGAAACAATCACTACATACTAATGAAATTAAATTATATTTAGTCAACACTTCTTTCCACCAATCCTTTTATTTCTAGTATTTTTAAATACCTTTATTTATGTTTTATAAAAAGCAGAACATAATATTTTTTTCTTAATAGTTTGTCACGTTGTCTTAGACATTGTTCTTTAAACTCATAAATTTTTTTAAAAAAGATTCTGACTTCAAAAATTTAACTTTCATACTTGGTATTTAAGTAGTTGATTATGTTAATTAAGATGTATAATAAGACTATTAAATAGTATAGTCGATTAATATAAATTTGAAATATTCAAAGAAATTATTAGCTGAAATTTTGACTAGTAAGATGAGAAAAAGATAAGGAGTGTTTGGATTATTTTTCGACATACTAGCTTATTAAACATTTTTATTAAGTTAAATTTATTCTGGTTTATAAGCTTATTAATTTAGACGTATGATTTAAATAAGCTATAAACTTATATTGATAAGCACAGAAACCCGAAAAAATTAACTTATTAATTTATCAAAATTCTAATAAGTGTACAAACTATAAAAGCAAACTAATCTAAACACGATCTCGGTCTATAAAAGTTAATCAATATGCAAGAATCATATATCATACTAAAAAAATAAATAAATTAGTGATATGTCTAAATTCATTAGGTTTCATCCAAGTCTTCCAAACGTGGATGCATGACTCTAGCAAAGGAGGACAAAAACTTCTCTTATTTAATTTAAATTATTTAATATTAGTACATATAACTTTTATTCTATAAAATAAAATAAATTTCGTTATCCCATTTTATTATGATATATATATATATATATATATATAGTAGTTGCTGTTTGGAAAACGATATTGTATATTTTATGTGTGACCAATTTTAACGTTTTGCTTGTGTCTTCTCCGTTTCCTTAAAATATATCAAGTCGTGAAATTCATTTCCAATTATCTTTTTTTTTTCTTTGGGTAAAAAATTAATATGTTTTATAGCAATAGTAATTAATCGTTGTTGTCCAAGATTATTATTATTTTTTCTTACAACACGAAATAACTAACTTATGTTCGCATGAACTTAGAGATCACTTAAATAATTTGATACTAAAATGATGTAGATACCCTTCATTTAGGTGATTTGCGAGTGTAAAATCATTTAAGTGTGTTAGCAACACAAATGATCTTATGGGAGTTTTCCTTTTCGCCATTTGTCTTTCTTTATTTTTCTTGAGATGTACGAAATTTATACCTTCAATGTCTACCAATAAAAAGTATGTCATAGAGTATAACTTAACTAACCGTTTAATAAATTTATATGGCTTTCTACTCGTAAGCCAAAAGATATAAAGTTTAGCGTTTTTGGTCTGTATGCAAATTATACGGACCAATAAAATTGAATATGTGAACGAAATATTTAGAGAATTTTTTATAATTATTTGCCAATGAATAATATAATCCTTCCCACGTATATATGTTTCAATCTTTCTTTTCTATCAAGTTAGAATAACAATAAATTTGTGTACCTATGTTTTTTCTTTTGTGAGGGAAGAAAACTTTTATGAATTTATTAAAATTATAACTTTGTTAGGTGAAAAGAATAATAATAATAATAAAAATAAAATATGTATGGTATAATAAAAGTATGTTGAAGATTGAAGGTAGAGAATGAAGAGTGGGTGGCAACTAAGGAGGATGGGGTAGAAGTGGGGGGTTTTGGTGAAGTTGAGAGGTTGAACCACCTATAAGACCAATACCTTCCTTTTCCTTTGTCATTTTATTTTAACAACTAAATAGATCTAAAATAGTATTTTTTTTTAGATGACACAATTACAACAACAACAAAAAAAAGCAATGGAAAAAATAATTAAAATAAAATGCTTAAAGTAGAACATATCTAAAGTAATAGTTGATAATCTAATAGACTCTACTGCTCTAGTTGATAATCTAATAGACTCTCTAAACTAATACTTATTTTGGTCCCATTTAAGGCTGTCAAATAATAATTGATTTAAACAAAATAATAAAATAGTATACTTTAAAGAGATATACCCTTAAATAAATACAAGATCCCACTAATAATAATAAATTAATAATTTAAAAAAAATACAGACATAATTAAGACAATTTAATAAAATAGGATGAATATTTTTTATAATCTATATCTATATCCTTTTTAATAATAAGCTAAAACAAAATGCTTAGAATTAATGACGTGTCATCTTTCTGATCGATTTCCACTTTTCATTATACTTGAATTAATCGGCCCGATCATCTAAATTCTCCTCGTACCCAAAGTCATCAACCGGCTTCCCAACGGCTAGGATCATTGTACTTGAAGTCATCGGCCGGCCCGGTTTTCCTAACTCACTTCTCTCTAAATTAATAAATCTAGTAACTCATTGTCCAAAAATATGTGTTAGGGTTACACGATTTACCTCTCTATATTGATCGTGAAATCTGTTGACGTAGGCTTTCAAAGAGTTAAGTTACCTCTTTTCTTGTATAGGTTTAACTATAGATTCGTGTCTAAGTTAATTACATACTAAATTTGTTAACGATTGAATTAATTGTGTTAAAAATTACTGTTTTTAACCTTTTGAAGATGAAATCATCTTAATGATACATCATATAACCATGTTAAATTAGAAAAAAAATATATAACTTAAGAAATTGGCTTCTACATATGGTTGTCTAATCTTTGTATGATTTTATTTAATTATAAGATGGTATCTACTAGAAGGTTGAGGCTGATCAAGTTCACAAAATCTTATGGATATCTTCACAGAGAAAACCAAATCCATCATATTGATGATGTGAAACATAACCAAAAAAAAAAAAAAAAATTAAAAATTACAAACACAAAAAAAGAAGACCTGCAAATAATCTTCTAACCATAAAACAATATATTGGAGGGGACGGAACAGTCATATGACAAGCTCGTTGTCGTCTAAAAATTACTCGTCATTTTTTTTGTATTACTCCGCCAGGTTAGTCATGGCTCATTATCCACGTTGCTTGTAGTTTTGGTGACGCCGATGACAAGCATTTTTCTTTCAACCAATGATATGAATTATTTTTTGTGGGTTCAGTGATGTCAATCAATTACCGTGGAGAGTTAGTCATTAGTATGCTATGCTGATGTGACCGTTAACCATAACAGTAATTACTTTGTATGCTCTAATCTTACATTTTGTGAATATAAGTGATTATGATGGAAGACCCAAATTGACATACATATTTCTTATTTTAAAGCTACTTTAGTTCTATGCTTTAAGTCGAACAATGAGGATCTATGCAACTTTGAAAGACTTCGTCTGGCATAAATCTTAGATATAGTTTATTTTGTAGAATACAAAAGAATGTAATTGGATTCTTTAAGGAATTGAATGTTCAATGAATTAAATTTTTAAGGAATGAGATTCCGTATCACATTTGTTTGTCAAAAAAGAAAATTAAATTTAACTCAATTCCAATCATATATCCTGTTTGGTTTGTAAATTTGTCGGAAGAATTGAATGTAATTATGTCAAAAGCAATACACCCTTTATTCTTTTAACGTAAAAACATTATTAGTACACACATGTATATATACACAAATATGTATATACACCGTCGACCGAAGATGTTCCGTGACGGTGGGCATCGTCAGTCGGTGTTTGCAACACCGTTGACCGGTGATGCCGGCATTGGTTGGTGGCAGGGGCGCAATCGGTGACCAATAGCAGGCGGTGGCGACGACGATGATCGTGGCAGCAATCGACGGTCGGTGGTTGATGGCTGTGATTGGTGGTGGCGGTCGGTGACAGTAAGTGGTGAAGATAGTCGGTAGCAGTGGGGTCACCTGCGGGGGTCGGCAATTAGTGGCAGGGGTTAGTGGTGATGGTCTTCGGCGGTGGAGGTCAGTGGTGGCAGTCGGCATTTGGTGGCCACATCAGTCGATGGCGGCGGGGTCAGCGGTGGTGGGCGATGCCTGTGGTGCTAGGTGGTGGTGGTCGACGGCGTCTGTCGGTGTTGATCGGAGTTGGTGGCGGTGGTCGGCGGTTGGTGTCGGTAGGGGTCCGCGGTCAGTGGCGATGGCGACGTTCGGCAGTTGGTATCGGCAGGGGTCTGCGGATCGGTGGCGGCATTAGTGGGTGGCAGCGGTAGCGACGGTTGGCAATAGGTGGCAGAGGTCGGCGGTTGGTGTTGGTAAGGGTTCATAGTCGGTGGTGGTTTGGTTGGGGGCGGTTGGATGCAGCGACGGTTGGCGGTTGGTGATAGTGGTCGACAGTAAGTGTCGGCGAGTGACGGTCGTTGGTTGGTTGGTGGCAGCAAGAATGGAATTACTTTTTGTCACTTTCCATAAGTAATGAAATGTAATTTCATACTCTATGTAAATAAATGAACATTCCATGATTTAATAAAATTTTAAATTCCGCGAAATGACATTTGAATCAGCTTTTGTTTACCAAACATATAATTCAATTCCTACGAATTCTATAGTATTCCTACGAAACAAACAAAACCTTATTGTTCGATGAAATACGTAAAACCTTAGTGTCTGTTTTTAACACAATCGATCTTATAACTCTATTTATTTACCAACACGACAATTCTGCATCATACTTATTACTATATGTTTGAATGTTGATAATATACTTCTTTATGCATCATTTGAG
Source organism: Drosophyllum lusitanicum (assembly GCA_032274825.1). Lineage (NCBI taxonomy): Eukaryota > Viridiplantae > Streptophyta > Magnoliopsida > Caryophyllales > Drosophyllaceae > Drosophyllum > Drosophyllum lusitanicum. Next base: position 8,972 of record JAUEJL010058638.1, on the reverse strand, counting down.
TCTTTATTGCAACAGATTACCCTCCAACCCAAAAATAGATTATTTCTGCATCAACAAAAATATGTGACTAAAATTATTCATGATGCTAATATGATTAATTGCAAGCCTTGTCGCACGCCTGCCTGCACATAAAGAAAGTAATTGATATATTACATGAGAATAGCATTGTCAATAGTTAATTTGTGGCATTTACTTGTGGTTTTAAATCATAAAGAATAAATGCATTATTTTTTAAAATGTGAATAAATGCATTAGTATGAATTCAGTGCTTAGTCAATCTAAGGATTATTACGTTATGAATTCAGTGCTTGGTCAATCTAATTAAGAGGGAGCTTGACGTGAAGTCTACAATATCGGATCTTGGTTTGATCAAGATGGCTCGTGACATGGGGAAAGATGGCTCGCAATGTGGTGAAAAATAGTGTATAATATGGCCACGTTAGAAATGTAACCACTGGGAGAGCAAAATTTCCAAATTTTCAATTTTACCCCTCTCCAGAACCCCAGCCTATACGCGCACACACAATGTTAGAAACCTGTGAGCTACATTTATGTCTATCACACTTAACATCAGCAATTGTGCATATCAGGTTGCATACAAAGTATTGGTTTCAACCAACAGCAGATAACAAATCAAACCCACACTCTGAAATCTTACATGGCCAACAATGTCGATGATCTCCAAACAGAAAAGGCTTTCTAGAATGCAGCAACGTGAACTATCTTTGACTAAAGTCTGACCACATTGCCATAGCTATATGCTTCTTCTCACCTATATTTGCAGATTTCTCCAAAATTTCTAGTAAAGCCTCTTCAACTGAGCATGGATTAGCAAAAATTAGCAAAAGGGGCTTTTTTTTAAATTATAATTAGAAAGATCAAATTTCAACATGCAATTGTGTGAACTCGGATCTTTTTATATGCAAATCAGTGAGCATGGCCACAGGAGGTGAAGTGCATCAAGTCCCAAGTCCATTAAAGCATACCTTCTAATCTCTTGGTCAGACATAGAACTTTCATAAAATTAGCAGCCATCAGATCAAGCTTGCTATGAGAAGCAGCTGTCACGAGTTGACTAACTCCCAGACCTCCATATCTTACGTTATACCTGTCATCCTACATCAATATTAGAAAATCCTTACAAGCAACAAAATTATAATCTATATTATTTCTTGTGTTGACAACTCACCATGTTAATTGCGAAGAACTTCAGAGGCTTCTTTTGTATTTTCTTCTCTTTCCCATGGCTTAAACTCGTACCCAGTTAATTCCTCAAAGAGTTTAGCAAACTCCTTGATTTCAGCGTCTACATTGTCCCATTCTTCGACTCGTTCTTCTACACTTGGATCGGCACCAAATCACCAATCTTGCCTCTCTTAAGGTACAAATTCAGCAGGCGCCATGATCAGTTGTGTAACACAGAACCTACAAACCAACAGACTTTAGAACACTAACCACAGCGCAAAATTGAAAAAAATGGCAACATTTGAGACATTGAAGGGGTTACTCTTTTTTGTTTTCAAAATCTTTAGATTAAAAGGCTGTTGTAAGTTATTAAGGGTACTGAAACAACACCACACCAAAATTAAATGGCTAGAAAAAATTAGCTAACAGAGGATTCATCCATAACATGGATAGCTTGAAAGCCCTGCTATTCACTTGGAGATATGAAAGGATCTGTACTTAAAACTCTGTAGAGTAATCTTTATAAAAGTTGTATGCTAATCCAATAAATACCCAAGAAATATTCACAAATAATGATGTACTTAAAACTAAAAAGATCCGATATCGATCAAGATTAAAGAACGGGTGTGAACTAATTTGGGTTTACGTTTCAGCTAATCCAACGGCAGTAGCAAGGGAGCACAACAAAAAGATTAGACCACAAGGAGGGAAATGTACCTTAAATGATATTATGAGATATGAAGAGACTTTCTTTTACAGATAAGCTACAACAGTGCATGCTTTTCAAGCCACAACCGCCTTTGACCTCTTAATTGTTTCAAACTTTAACAATAGAAAACCATTAACAATCTTGATAAAGTGACGTAAATCTCTTTTAGACATTTCTTTTAGAAATCAAACACTTCCATAAAAGCAGATATGAAACTTGGTTTGGTCGAGTTTAAGAGTTTGAACAACACTTCAATGATGCCTATTTACATTCTTTTATTAAGAATGGTATTGGTAATCCTAAATAATAAAAATAATACAATTACTTATGTATAGAATAAATAAGAAAATAGCATTAATACTTATCAGCAAAAATAATATCAATAATGTCTCGCTCTAACCGATTCTTATCTTTTCGTTTTATGTGATATATTTTTAAATAGATGTATGAAACAATGTAGACTCTTCCAATTCTATTTAAAAGATGTTTTTTTCTCTATATGATCACAGCTAAATATATGAAGCGGAAACTGAAGAGCAATATCAGAAATTGACATGATAAACTTTATTTATTTATTAGTTCAGTGAAGCATCAAGTCTTTGAGCAATGAACAAAATGAGGTTCAAAAGTAGTAATAAGACCCCTTTGTAAGATTGTAACCATGAATAACAACTCATGAGATCTGTAACTTACGTGTTTTTCGTTCCTTCTACTTATACTGGTATTTAAATTAAATAAGTAGTATTATTAAAATCTTCACATAAATGTGGAAGTATGCAACATCATTCTAATAACAGTAAAAAGATCAAGTAACATTTTAAAGCAAAAAAGAATGGTTGATGAAAAATAAGCTAAGGCATATAGGAGCGATATATACGTTTTAATTACAACAGAGCTTACCCATAACATGATGGAGATAAGCAAGCAAGCATGAACAATGACTTGAAATTTGCATTTCTATGAAATTGTAAATGTATGGTCCTGTTAATTATTGCTGACTTCTCATAATCTACACCTAAGTTTCCTTAACGATCTTTGCTTATTCAGAACACCTCTAAAAGAGTAAAAGAAAATTTTCACTGTTACGAACTTTACCAAAAAACAACCTTAATTGGGATGAATCAGACAATGCATAACACAATTCTTAAACCTATACAGAAAATATGCATGTAGATTCCAGCGGTAACAGATGATCAATAGACCTTGAATTCATGCAGTGGGATTAGTCCTGGAAGCAACAATGCATATAAAATTCACTTGTCACGCAATTCTAGATTTCTAGTTTCTAGTAATTGAATCAATAAGAAAAAGCTGATTAATTACGAAACTTATATCTCCTAAAATGGTCAGACAGATAGAAAATCCCCAAATGCACAAAACTGAAGAATTTAGATGAACGAAAAAGTTAATTAAGCAATAGCAATCGAAATATAAGACAACTTAGATCACTAATGATATAAGTTGCTTAAAACATCAGTCAGTGCATGTTGTGAAGATACACGCCAAGCATATAGATTTATAAAAAATGGCTTGCTGTCTTAGTCTACAACTCACCTCCAATGTAACATGGTGAAATTGTTGAAGGAAGTATGCATGAATGTTGCAATTCTTATGGGCCAAACCAGGCGATGGTGGTTTTAATGTGCGGGAAGTGTGTGGATTGAAGAAACAGGTGATGGGGTAAGATGAGAAACTAGGGCTATCGAGTGATGGTATAGATTATAGAAGAAGAAAGCTGTCCTCGTTCTCTCCCTTTGACAGTTTGACTTGGGAGATGGATGCTTTAAAATTGAAAAATGATTTATTCCATATATGTGAAGTCACCGATTCTAATTTTTACACTTGTATAATCTTGTAAGTGAAAGGAAAAATTAGGATATATCACATCTCTTTAAAATTATTCCATGCGACAATATCGGAATGATTGAAACCATAAACATGAGTTATTCATTGCGAAAATTTCATAAAATAGTAACCAACTTTAAAATTTATTTCGTACAAATTTTACAATGTAAAATAAAGGAGTTTCGAACTTTGTTACTATTATGTGAATTTTCTTTGAATTTTATTTCAAGCCACCGGTAAAAACAAGCATGTATGTGTTTTTATATTCACAAACGCTTAAATGAGCACATGATATGACTAACATACTCATTATTTAAAGTGTTTGTAAGTGTGAAAACACCTAAAATAGATACTACTAAAAACATCTATCTTGTCCCCGTTAAAAACGGTGTAATCCCTAAAATTTGTATTCAATTTCTATTTAATCTTTAAAGTTTTTCTAATAGTTTAACTGTATATTTAGTTTGACTTTTGCTTTAATCCTTAGAGTTTTCTTTGGTTTGTGATTAGGCTTTTTTTACCCTTAACCTTTTTAACCGGTGCATCTATATATTTGTAGAATTAACAATCGTTTAATCTCCAAAGTTTACATTCTAATATGATTTAACCCCTAAAGTTTTTCTAGTAGTTTAACAACTAAATCTTTCAAAAGGTTTAACCCTTAAAGTTCAATTTACTTGTTGGTATAACCCTAAAGTTTTTTGGAGTTTTAATATAGTATCTACTCGTGGTGGGCTTTCTACAATCCATGAACATAATGTTGAACAATTTGGTAATCGGTTTCCAAAGTCACAACCATAGGGTGTAAACTTTTGTAACGTCCCAAATTTTTTGTTTGTAAATATATAAAGCATCAAGTCAATTATCACAAAATCTTTAATTATGGACGTAGTATCAAAATATTAATTGTCTAAACCAATAGAAGCGCTTAAATGTATCTTTGTTTGAATTGGACAATTAATTAAAATCTTTGTTGTTGCCACAATCATGCCGGAGCCTTGCCCTTGTCGATCTTCGAATATCCTAAAATATAAATAATAACGAGTAAGCACAAAGCTTAGTGAATTATCACTACCCTTACCAATCACCTGGATCGCATAAAATCATCACATACTAAACTTGCGCCTTGCCCACTGCCATACCCTAGGTCTCACCCGTTGGTGTCTATCCCGGGACTTGCCCGCTATGACTCATCACAGGTCTCACCTATAGATGAAGTCATCTGCTCCGACCGGCCACACAGGCCTGGTTGGTATACTAACACAATCAACAAATAACACAAGATAGCTCACTACACATAAATGCATGTAGCACATATACTAGCAATGTTCATGTTACATTACACAACTTCAAAATAAGAGTATTTTAGGGTAACTCACTTGATCCGCGATGCTATGAAATTGTAATTCACAGAGTAGCACGGTTAGTGAATCAGACAGCAGGGACCTACAACACATCCTACTAAATTAATACCGGGTACAAGTTCCCGCAATAACTCTACTGCTATAGATGATAATAATTGTGTACTGGCATGAAATTCAGTTGCAACATCCTAATTCGGTCATCAACCGAATTTGGTCATAAAGCAATCCGGTCAACAATAACTTAAATTCTGTCACCACCGAATTCGATCATCAACTGAATTCAATTAACACTCAAACCTGGTTAACACTCAAAGTCAGTTATAAACGAATTTAATCATCACTCAAATCCGGTTCCTTAGTCACCTACCAAATTCGGTCACCACCGAATTCGGTCATCAACCAAATTCGGTCAACACCCATTTTCAATTAACACATATGAAATTCGGTCATCACCCTACTTAATCGAATCAAACCTTGTTTTGAGAAATCCTTAATTAAAACATGATTCATTGATTACTATAGTTTTCTAATACTTCTTACATAATTCCTACTGATTTAATTTGATAATCACTGAGTATCGAGGTCCTTAGACCTTGTTTTGTTCTCGGCTGGGTATCAACATAAGAAGAGGAACATAAAGCAGCTTGATTCATTCAAACTTTAACCAATTTAAGAAATTCTAAGTGCTATGGATTTTTGACATCGCCTAGACACATCTCACTTATTTGATTCGATTAACATCGAGCTTTAGTTGGTCTAAGGTCAATTTTGGTTCTCGGCTCAGGCGACTCACAAACCTAGTCAACAGTTGATTAATCCCTCATAAAACCATGAAAATTGGTTATATAATGATTCTAGCAACATTTAGATACATCCTAGATTCCTTTATTTCGATTTATGCTACAGGAACATCACAATTTATGGTTTCTAACTCCATTGTTGTCCCCGGTCCCGATTTCTCAAGCACCCATACACAGTCCAAACAACTAGCTACAGTGAATGAAAAATCCTTGGGGGTTGTGCCCTAAAGATGTATTTATATCCTCTCTTGGCCTCAAGCCCAAGTAATTCCTCTTTAGCCCAATAACCACTCTTCCATTAAACTAATACCCAATAAGCCCAAAAGTAATATCTTTATTAAATACCCATGCATGTAAGTCCAATAAATTCCAAATATAATAATATTATTACACTTAAATATTAATTCGGAAACAAGTATTACAACTTTGTGGATTAAACCATTGCTAGTGTTTCATTCTTTTCATGTTCTTTATTGATTTGTTCATAATTCATCTTTGTCATTAATGTTCATCTTCATCATCCAATTTCATATTCTTCAATGGATTTGTTCATGTTAATTTATATATATTCATCTTGATTGTTGTACATAAATGGTCGAACATTCAAACTTAAATGAAAACAAGTAAGTACTAAAATGTTTCACAATTACTTTAATTGTAACACCGCAAATCTCAAGACATATTTTTAATCACGATGGAAGCGATATAATAACACCCAAATCATACCGTTACAAAAATTACAGTATCTCGTTTAGTGTTACAAAAGTTATACAAAATATGGCTCATCGTTTTCTTAAACAATATTAGAGCGATGGTCAAATTTTCCCTCCAACACACAAACTCCCAGCTAAACAGCTGCATTTACCAAAACCATGCAAAAATGGAGTTAAAGATGGGGAATTAGCACAAAGCTAAGTGAATGGAAGCTAAAACCACAAACAACAATCAGCAACAACCAATACAACAACAACAGAAATAGTTAACCACATAAATCCAGAGGATCAGCAGTTCGGCGCAGAACCTTCAACCAATTGCGGGCCAAAGCAAATGTTTACCGATAGCCCTTTGATACTTGGCATAGTTAAACCCCTTCCGTTGCAACAAATGCATAGAACTTTTCAACCAATAGCAAACAAGCCCAGCACAATTCCACGCATAGCTGACCTCTATCATATCATGTACACATTATCATAACATGTGCATATATCTTGAACTCGATCAATCATCATCATCATCAGACTAAACAATCTAGCAAAACATCAACGATAAAAATTCCATGTAACCATATCAGTTACAACCAATACCACTCGTGAGTTAACGTCCACTCACTTTGGTTCTCAATTGCACCACTCAGTTATCTAATCTCACTGAGTCTTCGCGTTTCCTGAAAACACTAGAACACCGAAATCAGTCTTTGATTCATAAATATATATACATATATATTTATATCAATCATAACCATAAACAACATGTTAGAATCACATATGAAACAATCATATAGCATGCAACACGATCGAACAACAAACAAAACTCTAAAACAGAAAATCCCCGGACGCGTCGTGTCCAAGACCCTGACGTGTCGCGTCATATCGCGAACAACACTATCCAAGTCGGACCAGAGCATAAAGTCGGACCAACCCCCACTCCTAACGGATCACCCTCGAAAAATCGGACGCCAAGTCGCACAGAGGAAGTCGGACCCCCCCTCCTTAGGTCGCATGGGGAGAAAGTCGAACCCCAAGTTGGATTGGCAACAAGTCGGACCCTCCAAGTCGGACAGGCAATAAGTCGGATGGGACAAGGAAAGTCGTATGGCCAAGTCGCACCTTCCCAAAGTTGGACGGGGCAACAGTCAAATGGCTCAAGTCGGACCCCCATCGTTGATTTTCAACTTCATCTTCTTCTTCCCTGTTCTTCTTCCAGTCGAACAAACACATATAAACACACAACTTAATCCTGCAAATCACTAAGAAACACTTTCAAACCATTTACAAACTTCATATAACATGTTAACAAACATCAGGAAGACATCAAAGCAAATTAAAAACATCAAATTCATCAAAACCCACTTCTCAAGTTTCATCTTTTTCTTCATATCTCCATTAAGGGAGTTTCAAGCTTCAAACATCAAAAACCCATTATATACATATCAAAACTAACATGAATCAAGACAATAATCAACAAAGAACATAAACAAACCTTTGTTTTGCAATAATCAAAACCTCCAAAATTCAAGTTTAAGTATATTGTTTTTGTTCTTCAAAGTACACATACAAGAACACATACACAATGAAGTATATCAAAAGTTGAGGAGGCAAGTGTTTGGATAAACATAAACACAGAACACTACACTGCTTACTAACATACATTTAATCAATTAAGCAGTCAATCACAATTAATTAACATGTAACGAGGTATTATTTGCGACACTCGTTTAAAAACGAATTCATCTAATTCATAAACTCATACGATATAAAACATTTATTTATCACATATAATCAATTAAACCCAAAAATAAGTATTAAACACTCACCACCGACACGCTAATAACTAGGCGGGATTCACGGATGTTACATATTGGATTGTAAAAATTAATAATATAAATAGTTATGTCGTACATAATATAAAAATAAAATTTGAATTAATTTAAACATGAACCAAATCACGCATTATAAAATTTTCCTGTTTTATTTTAAATATTTTCTACTAAATATTAATTCCTATATTTTGTTTATCCTAAAACCCGGTCGCAATACACCGTTATAGATCTAATTTGTATATTAAAATATTTGGGGCTACGGTAGAGTGGAAACCATATTTAATATTTTCTTGTAGGTTTTTTTCTTTAGCCATTCACAACTACATTTATTAGGCCTTAAGTATAGCTTTCCCTCTTCCCTTTTCAACCTCAATGTCATATCAGCGTCACATCAGCTTTTTTTACTTTTCCCTTCCCAACCCAAATCAACCCCAAACCCTAGTATAACCTCTTCCTTTCAACCCAAACTTTTTCCCACTTTTTTTAATTTATTTAATTACACATTTATATATTTAACAAATTCAAATATT
>JAUEJL010058627.1:0-18984 GCA_032274825.1 Drosophyllum lusitanicum | reverse complement strand
AACCTTAATTGTTGCTGATTAGGAGAGACGACACCGAACTCAACTCCTAGCCGAACTTAATTGTAGCTTTAGTCCTCGGTAATCTTCGCTCCTCGCTGTACTGTTAGTCGCCGACCTCTCTCTCGCGCGATTTCGAGTATGCAGAAGTTGATTTCACGATTCGGTAGCAGGATAAGAGAAATCGCCGACAAAAAGGGGAGTTGTGGTGGCTGAATCGGGAGGAATATGATGTCGATGAACTAAACAGAAATGGAAGTTAAAAAAAAGATGGAATATGTTGGGTTGATAAATTCAATAAAGTTTTTATTAATTATATTATGAGATTGATCGAAGGATTATGCTTCCATACAAATAACAATATCACAATGTGGAACATACCAACACCCATTTTTGCCTATACATGTATATCCATACAAACAAGATTAAACATGTATATATAACAAAAATTACCCATTGATTTTAAAGCTGCAAGTGTAAACTTCGATCCAAAAAGTAGAGATTTTCTAAACCCAAAACGAAGTGAATGTTATCTATAAGAAAGAAATAGTAATTTGAACTTTGAAGGGAAGAACGAAATGGATATAATTAGGTGTTTAGGTACGTATTATTTATTGATGAAAAAAAGATCCGTCAATTGATGATTAAATTGGCCGGCGCGAGAGAAGGGGGCGATAAGAGAAGTGGATCGCCAATGTTGTTGAGAGAGGAGTCGAGGAGGTAGCCGACGAAAGACAATGTTGGCGACAGCAATAGAGGAGAGAGCCGGCAATGGCGAGAGAGGAGAGAGCCAGCAAGAGTGATTGGGAACTGTCGAGGTGTGAGAGACAATGCTTGTGTGGTTGACGTCGGCAAATGTTACCCACATCCCTTAGGCCATGCGGAGTAGTTTAAGCATGGCCTCAGCATGCTGAAATGGCCATTTGGTACTGAAGAAAACACCATCTCCCACCGTTTTGGTATCGAAGCATTGGATGCTTTTCGGTATTTCACTACCGAAGGAGAGAGAGAAGAAAGAAGAGAGGGGAGAGAGAAAGAGAGAAAAGAGGATAGATGTGAGAGAATTTTTTTTTTAAAACCTTTAAAGTATGTGAAACATAAGTATTTTCTGGATTTAAGTATGGAGAAGTAAGGAGATGATATTGTTGACGGGGCCTTGACGTGGCAAGTAAAATGTGAAGCACAAGGTTGGAGTACTCCCCATGCTCTTAGCCACTTTAATTTATTTTTTTGGAACCGCAAATACACATACTCAATAAACCTACTTCTATCTACTTTATTGTATGTCTATCACGAGATTTGAACTCTCAACCTCTTAAGAAGAAACATCTTTCATCAACATTTGATATCGTTAGACTATAAACCATTTGGCCCACTTTGATTACTTGTTCACCTCTGTTTCTCCACCCGAATGATGTGTTACTTCCCTTACTTTGTTTATTATTAGCCCATAGTGACCCATACAAAAATACGTCAAAGCTCATTGTAACCAAGTTTTTTATTTTAGAAATGGGTATTTGGGTCTGTATTGCCAATTCTAATTTTCCCCATGGAGTCACGGCTAATTTACATTTACTCATTTATTCAAGAGTTAATTACATCGATAGTCCTTTAAAATATGTTCAAATCACACTTTTAGTCCTTTATTTGAAAATCTTGCTAAGTCAGACCTTAATTTTTAAAAGTTGAAAACGAACTGTCCTTTGTCTGTTTACTTTAACAATATTAGTGTGAACTTTTTTAAAATGTCTATTTTACCCTTTCTAATTTTACATGGACTGTTCTTTAGAAAAATCTAATAAAATTTAAAATTATTTTATCTCACTATCAATCACAAGATTTATTCATTAATTATATATTTTTAAGTAAGTTATTAATTAATTGAAGTTAACACTATTGTTAATAACTTCTAGTTAATATTTAAAAGTTTTTATTGTAAATTAACTTAATTTGTTACTATAATATGTAGCTAATTAAAAATTTTAATTGGTTTATTATTATTGTTTAGTTAATTTATTACTATGATAATTTTATTTGATTAAGGTCATTGTGAACCACTACGTGCCATCTTGCTACTGCCTCCAACCATCACCTCCGGTCAGTATGTCCGGTCACCCACTAATCAAACAAAGCACCTTTACAAAAAATAAGGTAGAAATTGGAATCAATATATCAAGAAAACCCTTACACCCAAAAATCCGATTTGTAACACATTCTTTGGTCTTGGATAAAGAAACCCCAAACACCGCCACCGAAGCTCGGATGAAGAAATCCTAAACCCCAAACGTCGTGGCCGCCGCATACCACTGCCGCATACTCGATTTTCAATGTAAATATCTGAGTGGTGGCTCTAGTTGAGTAGTCGTCGGTACTCGGATGAAGAAACCCCAAACACCGCCGCCGCTGCCGCATACTCCCGCCTCATCACCGTTGCATACTCGATTTTTAGTGTATAAAATCTGATTTTGAAACCTAAACACATATAAACACCTAGATTGAAAACATATCTTACACACTAGATCTAACCACATACATAAACACACACTCTGTCAATTTCTATAAGAAAAAAAAAAGAAATAGGTGAACATGGTGTCATAGATTAAGGGATGTTCGATAGTAGTGGCGTATGTGTTGACCATGATAGTGGTGGCCAGAAAGTGAGAGGGAGAGAGGTGCATGAGTGGAAGTAAGGGTATGAGAGAGTAGATAAGAAGATACTACTTTTATTTTTGTATTAAAATGATTTTTTTAATGATTTAAATTAAAGAAAATGAATAAGAACTAACTGTGTAAAGGGTAATATGGTTTTTAAAAGTTTAACATTTGTTAACAGACAAAGAACCATCTGTATTCAACTTTTGAATCAAGGCCGACTTTACAAGATTTTTAAATAAAAAATAAAAGTATAATTTAAACATATTTTAAAAGATAATTACGTGTAATTATGTCTTTATTCAAATTAGACAGCCCACTAAATAACTTGGACCCTAGCTTTATATTTCATGAAGCCCACAAAGCCTAGCAATGTAATGGGCCGTAACATACGATTGTGCCGTTGATTTGGGAATGGGAAATGTATGATGTCTGGGACATCGGCATATCAATTCACCTGCTCGTATATTCATCCATCGTGAAAACCCTCAGCGGTCCTGGTGACGACATAGAATAAGATCACTTTTTTCTTGGATTCGCAGAGAACCAAGTTCAAGCAAAGGGCAAAAACGATCTTAATTTCAAAAAAATGGCTGAAAATAAAGAAATTCCGCCTCAATATGATCTGAATGCAAAGTGGGATGCCTGTTTAGATTTGGGTGTTCGTCGGTTCGTTTACTCATCCGCCGCCGGTGCTTTTGCTGGCCTTCTATTCTTCCGTGAGTTACTATTTTATCGTCAATCAATTGTTACGAAATTTCATTCATCGTTCATTGCAATGTGCTTTTTGTTTAAAACGGCCAATCGATGTACTTTGATGGAATATAATAAATTGTTCACGGAACTGCAACCAGATTTGGGTCCAGTATTACGAAGATTATTCATTGTGATTGTTTATGAGGTTGTGCAGCAATTCAATTTCCGCGTACCGACTTAATATTTTGGCCCCAAATGAACGAAATTGAAGCAAAATCAGAATATTCTTGACTTTCTAGTTGATAATGCTGCAATCTAGTTTAGGATTTAGGATGTGTAATTGACATAGGGAAAGATGTTATTTCTGATATGTTGCTTGGAAATATTGTTGAAAATATGCATTTCTTATAAAAGTTGAAGTTACGTTATTCATGCTTTTGGGAAATATATCACTATGAGTATGTTCTCATTAAATGCTAAAGAATGTACATTGGTACGTAGACTTGCTCAAAGTTCACCTTTTGTTGATTGGGGATAGTTTTTGTGTGGATGTTATTAACTAATTTTTTTGGACATATTTGGACTCCTTTGTCTAACAAATAAATTTGTAAATGATACACCGACAACTAGAGGCACTGTATTCAAATGGTCAATCCATGCCCTTTCATGTAAAGTGACTTTGAATTGGTTATTAATAGCTTATGGTGGTGGGGATTAAGCCGACACCTAAAGGGTTCATTTGATTATGAACAATATGATTATCTTCGGATTACATGATCGTATAGGCAGTAAAATACTAACAGAACTACTTTTCTAAATGACAAGCTTCATTAGAAAGATTACCTCCACATTTGAGGAAGTGTTTATGGTGAAAATAACTTAGGAATATTTGATTATTTGGCCAAGTGCTAAGCGACCACCCGACATTCTGAATTTTTGATATTATTATTCATCAGGGGAAAAATGACTGGCTGTGAATATTTGTACATTATAAACTGAAGAACTTACGCAAGTCATTAAATTCTGCAAAAAACCATGTGGGCGACTTCATTTACATTATTTGACGAGTGAAATGCTTTTTTTAATTTTATTGCTAGGTTCCCCTGTTACACGCTGGGCGTCAATTGCATTTGGTGCAGGAGTGGGTATTGGATCTGCATACTCAGACTGCTCTCAGAAATTTGATGCACCAGTTGCTAAGGTAGGTTTTATGCCATTAGTATGTATTATGCTTATAAGATGTTTGTGCATGCTAACATAATCTAAAATGTCTATCCATTATATTGTAACCCACTGAGGATTTGAAATACCAAAAGATTAAAGGTTGCCGTCAAACGAAGGGAAAATAACCAAGTACATATAGCTTAAGCATCATTCAAGCTTCAAAGTATAGCAAATTTATAATAGTCATAGAATATTGTTAAAAGTAAAGTGCCAATGGAAACCTAGATGCTAAAGTTCTCAATGCTCTAGCTCCAAATAATCATCTAATAATGTTGTCACCTTAGATTCTGCAATAATATTTGAATCCAAAAGGACATCTCAGTAGATGAACTTCAGTTGGAACAAAGTAAACTAAATCACCAGACACCAATAAGAGGCACCCTTTTTGCATTCCTGTAAATACAAAGACTTAAAAATGATTAATACTTAAAATATAACATTCCACCAACATGAAGATACTTAAGCTTAGGATCTATAGTATAATCATGAACTACGGTTCTATATTAATGTGATGCAAATGAGGTATCTTAATCTAAAATAATAACTTATTGAAAATATGAAAAGAAATAAAACTATTCAGTCCAACAAGTTGAGAATCAGGTTTCACAACCAACTCTATGAACGGATCAAACTATCAAACAATTCTGGTACTGCTCCCGCCTAAGTAGGTTTAACTGCGTAGTTCCATTGTTATGTATGGTGCAGTATCTAACCCAGCACTCTACCATTCATGACATCAATGGGATTCACATCAAGCGTAATAAAGACAACCTCCAAGCACCCCCCTCCTAAAAAAAGAGGTATTAATCATCCTCGACGAGGTTTGCCTCACCATTCCAAATGGCCGTACCATAACTGTAACACCTGGAATTCACAAGGACTCAGAGTTACATTTATGATGGAAAAAAAAATCAAAAAATAGAGTAATAACTATTTATTAATGGTTCTCTCATAAATAAATTACCAAATATCTCATTACGAAACCCTTCTGTAGGCATACTTCAATAACAAAAAAGAAAAATAAATCTCGCTATCAATCTCTCGTTCCTTAAACACCTGTTCAATAAAGCAAAATGCTGATGAGCAAACTGCCCAGAGAATGGATACAAAACAAAAACGTACACATACAAACAAGAGAAAGTATGATATGAAACATGTATATCCAAAGTTCCAAACAACAGTATTAGAAAACCAACTATTTTTAACAAATGATTATCAATGCAAAGGGACTTCAAATCCACTTGTACTAACCAATGGTGAATGGGATGTTTGCCCACGAAGCTACCACATACCATTCATAACCATTATTTCTTGTAGAATGTGATCTACTTAGTCTAATTGTTATATCCTCATAGAATCGTAGATCGATTGTTATTGCCTTGTTACAATATTTGTAAATCGTAATGTTAGTACTTTATGGTTAGTACCCAATTGTTATTATCTTATTGTCACAGAGTTACTGGTATTGCTTTATTGTTTAATTTAATGACCTTTTAAGGTATGCAGGATATTATCCACCTATGGGGGTATCATAGGCACATTATTGTGGCACCGCTGGTGTGACACTTTTATAGCAGTGTGTTTAGTCCACAAACACAAGGGCATTATGCCTCCATAAACCAGAACTAGGGTTAACCCTTTGCCTCCTAAGATAAATGACCTATGGTCTTGAAGCACACAATGAAGAAAAACTATAATTACATTGTTATATAAGTCTAATGTCATCTGTGTCACAAATACATGCCTACGATACCCTTTAGATAGATGATAGCGCGCGAGATTTCTTTATATAAAACAAAAAAAGGCAATAACAGTAAGTCATATCGAATCTGATGGATAAAACATACAACATTCAAGAAGACATGTGCACTTGCTTTTAAACAACTTTTATGCAACAAATAGTAATGTCCTGTTAGTATGACTGATGCTTTATGCATGTTTAGACATTTATCAATTATATGTACTATATACACACACGACCGACCTTGTTACTGGATTGCATTAATTTTCATGATAAACAATGAAAACGCCTATGTACTATTACATTTATCAATTATATGTACCATACACACACAGTCACACACGACTGACCTTGTTACTGGAGTGCATTAATCTTCATGATAAACAATGAAAACGCCTCAAATCGATCAAACCATACACATTGTATTAGGTTTTCGTAATGGCACGCTGATATTCCTGCAGCAATGGAGTTGAATTTATATCATTTCTGGAAGCATTCATACTAAAATGTTGCCCCTTTTTCAGGACTGAAAATGACAAGGTTTATAGAAGTGTAATTGTGAGGCTTGTTGCTGTTCCAAGAAGAATCAACTGAATTGGCTTTTGATTTTAACTTGTATGATTTAAAAGAGTAATAATTGCGGCAATGTGATCTTGTTACATTATTTTGCATACATATGATGTACAATGAAATATATTTAGGTGCTGCTACCTGATTCACAATTTTTGGGGTTTTGACTTTCTAAAAGTCAACCAATACTTTTGACTGGAAATATGGTTCTAGGAGCAAAACTCTATGGGGCATGATTACCCTGATCAGCAATGGCATGACGTGGTGACCATCATACTATGTAATGATATTATCAATGCTTTGAAAACCAGACCGGACATTGAACCAATTGCTATATTGGTTCAGTGGTTTCGTACATCAAATTTATCTTTCAACCTTTAATTTTTGCTACTACTGCAATTTTGGATTGGGTTAGTAACTCTCCTAACAAGTTCTACAATCTATAAATGCCTATCGAATATTGTAGTTCGTAGAAGAAATAATTATGATTAATGTAATTTTTTAATTTATTAACATATTTTGTTTTATTTTAATTTTATATATGAAAGTGAAATTAGAAAGTAGGTTGGTGACTTGGTTCTTCAAAACTATGATCACAATGTATATCACTATTAAAGTAAACCATGGTAACTGATTTATTTATTTTAAAAATAAATAAATTGTAGCATTAGAATTAAAACTAGTTTTTTTTTTAACTTTCAAAAAATAAAGGAAAATTCTAGAAACTCATTTGAATGGGAAGATGAACACGATAAAGCATTGAAGGTAATTCAAACAAGATGTTCATATCAAAACTGGTTAAATATATATAAGATGTGAATTGTGAATGTGTCAAGGAGTCCAATGCATGTATAAAAATGTAAGGCGACAACAAGTTGAAGGAGAGAGTTCAAATGAGAATCAATCGTGTCTCTTAATTATAATCAATGGCTAAGAATTTCTGACGATTTCTAAAAATAACAATTATAACCTAATCAACTTTTTATGTTTGTAAAAAAAATTCATAATAATTATCTTTACTTATATTTCAACTTCCCATATATAAATAGGATTGCTATTTTTAAAAATTAATTTTTATTATGAGTCTCATTAATGACTTACTAATGACTAACTAATAGCTCATTAAGTCATTAATGAGGGATGTTTTGAAAAAATCAAGTCCCGTTCACTAATGACCAAAATACCCCTATTAATGAGTCATTAATAGTGTTAGCAATAGTTATTGTACAAAAAGCAGTTTTCGTTTAAACTTTTGTGATAAGTTGAATGGGTTATACACAAACACCCGAAACATACAGTGCCAAACCAACTCAAGCTTCGCATTATAATTTAAAGTAATAAAGTGACAAATTCAACCTGGCATTTCTTGTGTTATCAAAGATTTACTTGTGAATCTAATATCTGCCAAGTTAGTTTTGCTCGACATTTAATCTAAGAAAATTGATACGAAGCTTTTTGGAGTTTTTTGGAGCTGGTAGTTTATTGTTTTGAAATAAAAGTCATGTTCGGATGAAAAAACTGGAAGCTTTTTTTAAACAAAAAAGCTCTAAAACAAAAAATTTCTTGAAGTAGTTTTTATTCTTTTAAAACTAGTAGGAAGTTTTTTATATACTAAATTACGTAAATACCCTCTTTAATTGTTTTATAATTTCTCCTATTTTTTAATTTGTTCTTTTTGTCATTTTACATTATTAAGCTCCAGCTACCAGCTAATTTGCCAAACACATATATAACTAAAATATACTTATATACAACTTCCAGCTCCAACTACTAGCTTCCAGCTTCTAGTTTTCAGCTATCATCTAATAGCTTCCAGCTATTTCCGCCAAATATATCCCTTGATTGTTGGCTTGGTGCAATTAATTTTGTGTGTGTTGATTTATAGAATGCTAAGACTATTTTACTTTGATAATTTCATAGCACTAATGCCATCAAACAATTACATGTAAGTTTTAAGTAAATCATAATAATGTTGAAGAAGCATCAAACATGTAACAAACTAACTTTGATAACAGGGATACAAACAACCCAAGCCCATTTAGCTTTTGAAAGCTCAAACTCAGTTTAAGCCCGTTTATTTAATTTGTTATTATTTTTTAATTATTAATGTATGTATATTATTTTTAAATATATTTTTAATTATAACTATATATACAATAATTTGAAATTTTATTATATATAATAATAATCTTTATTATGTAAATATACATTGTATTTTACACATTTTATATTTGAAAAATTATCAAGTTCGATTAGGCTTGTGATCCTAGTAAGCTCAGGCTCGAGCTCGAGCTCGTTTATAAACGAGCTCCAAAATATGCCCAAGCTCGGCTCGTGACGAGTTTTTAATAAGTCGAGTAGTTTATGAGTAGCTTGATTCATTTACACCTCTATCCGACAAAGAATAAGCAAACATATCAAAGCACTGCTACAACATAACATAAAGAAGCATCAAAGTGCTAACAATATAATAATAACAATAATAGTAGTAGTAATAGTGACATCAAGCAGCTATTACGTGAATAAAGATCAAACCTAACAAAGAATAAGCAAACACATCCAAACAGATTGTAAATAAATTATACAAAAACAAATCAAATTAGAAGAAATAAAGTCAAGAACACTCAAAGATCCGTTCAATTAGAGAAACCAAGACCAGAGAAATACAACGGAAATACACAAACTATAAAACCTGTATAATAACTCAAGACAAGTCTTTTATTGACTCGAACTCGACTAGTTCTACTTCTGAGCCCATATTTTCATCTTGAGCCCAACAAAGTTCGAATCAGTAAATCCCAAGATTTACTCGATAAAAACTCGACTTTTCTATACAACTTTCCAATTGATTCCATATATTTCACACAAGAAAGTGTTGAAAACCAATAAGTAACTTATTGGGAAGGAAAACCTACTAAACATATATACACATATACATAGAAAAATATATAATAACATAAAGAAGCAAACTTACTTTTCCTCTACAACCAACCCATTATGCAACCAATTTCTCATGATCATAAAAGCTTCTTCAGCATCTTTATCATCTTCACTTGAAGCAGGTCTATGAACAAATCCATGGCCTCTACCCTTGAAAACCACCACCCTTGATCCTCCCACATTATCCCTTTCGATATCTTCAACCACCTTCACAGGGCACAGCGGGTCCTCGTCACCTGTAATATACAAAACGGGCACCTTTATTTTAGCAGCAACCGACGATTGGATACTTGTGCCATAAAACGAGACTCCAAGGCCAAAACAACCATCATGGTCCTCAGCCAGAACCTCGATTACTTTTCGACCACCAAAGCAAAAGCCTACAACCCCGAGCTTTTTTGAGATTCCTGCAGCTACAAATTCATCTACCATCCATTTTATTGATGTTGAAATGTTTACACTTGCGGTTTGGTTGTGAGTAGCTAGCCATGGTTCAAACGATGTCATGGGGCGTTCTTTTTGCCATGGATCGCCGTTGAATAAGTCCGGTAGTAAAACGCTGTGACACAAGTTCAGGCAACGTCAAAACACAGTTCCATGGTTCTTCACAATAATAAACTTATAAGCTGCTAAGATTGCCCAAACACCCAACAAATTTGATATAATTAAACTGAATTGCTAAAGATAAACGACATACTTGTAGCCGTTGCAGGCGATACGATACGCAAAATCTCTGGTAGACGAGTCTTCAAATCCGTATATATCAGACAACATCAAAACACCTGTTCCATTGTTGTTCTTCACAGCAGTGAGAAGATAAGCAGCGACACTATCAGATCCCTCACCGATCGAAACCTCAACTCCGTTCACCAGCTCACATGCCTCCTCCTCATCGATACCGTCTTCAATCTGCAATTGACTGCAACACAGCCGACGACATGTATCTTTCCGACTTGACGACCTCGATCTCCGGCGACGACTTAAACTTAGGTTGGAATTTTTCTGGACAATAACTGAAGCTTTATCGTCAAATTTTAAATAAACATGAAATCTAACCAATCGTGTAGTTCTATAATCACAGTTCAGAGTTTGAAGAACGATTGAGGAATTGGAGACTTACAGAGATTCGAAGGTGAGGTGAGAGGGTTGTGTGTGGAGACCGGAGAAGGAAGCTGGAGGTTGTGGCTGCTGAAGCCATGAAAATGGCGGAAGATAGCACCATCTATGGCTTCTCGTAGTGAGTGTGCAGTGTGTGTAATGTGGCAGATGATGGAAGATATTTGGAGAGGAATAGTACAAATGAAAATCTATCGGCAGAATTTTGGCCTCAGATTGTATCATGCACAATAAATTAGACATAAGATGTAAAATTACAATATAATATTATGAACCAGAATTTACTTACAGTAAAAATACTAAATTTTGTAAAAAATATTATTGTGAGTATGTTTTGTAGTTGTAGCTGAAAGCTGATAGCTGATAGTCGAAAGCTTGTAGCTGGTAATATTAGTAGCTGGAGCTGAAAGTTGTATGTTTTATTTATACATGAGTTTGGCAAAGTAGCTGCTAGCTGAAGTTGAATAGTGTAAAATGATAAAAAAGACAGTTAAAAATAGGTGAAATTGTAAAACAATTAAAAAGAGTATTTAGGTAATTTTGTATAAAAAAACTTACAGCTAGTTTTAAAAGCTACTTCAAGAACGTTTTTATTTTAGAGTTTTTTGTATAAAAAAAACTTTTAGCTTTTCCATGATTCCATCTAAACAAAACTTATGGCCTTTTTTTTCCAAAACAAAAGGCTATTGGTTCTAAAAAGTTGTGCATTGAACACACCGTATATCCGATCAAACTTTAATTTGTTTCGAATAATATAAACAAAACATATCCTCTATTCCATCGTATTCAATATCTAATTTGAACAGCAGGTAGCAAGTCATTTTTTAAAATTTAAATTTATTGTTATTGTATTATTCATCCATCTTCGGTGGGAGTTGTAAACAGTAAATGAATATAATACAAGTAGACGACGCGTAAAATTGTTTTATGACCATTTTTATTATGTAAAAATCATTTCCAAACTTAAGATACTTCTACACATTCATCTTCAAATCCATAAATAGTAAAGATTTCCATCCATCCATCTTCTATAAATAGCAAAGACTTAAACCTATAACTACGTACATAAATAGAAGTTTGTATATGTTAATAAAGAATTAATAATTTATGAATTTTATACGTCTCGTGTTAATGTGTTATTTGAATACAAAATTATTAAAAAGAAAACTTGCTTTTAAAGTATTTATAGATCTTAGAAAGAATAATATATTCTTTATATTAAGTCTTCATATTTTATCCACCTACTCGCTATATATAAGTATATGATAACATGTGAATTTCACAAATTCTTTTTCATCTTCTTCTCCCTTAATTTAAACATTTGTCTAATTTTATAAATAGAAAGATAAGTAAAAATAAAAAATAGAAACATATAGAACATCTCATTTTAGAACACTCCTCAAAAGTCAAAAGTTTTACGTCGTTAAATCTAAACCATCTCATGGTCATCCTCAAAAAAGCGCTCAAAGAAATTACTTGGGCACCCAAATTAGACTTCATAAGGAGTGGAGGGTGATGAATGAGTGTGGTGGGGTGACCACTTGGGGGTGGGTGTTGTACCACTCCATTACGGTTTGTTCTCGAGTTAATTTAAGGAGGGGAAGAAAATGATTGCTAAGGAGCAAAAGAGGAAATTGTGTTCTTGAGTTTCTTTTAAGAAGAAAAGGGAAGGGCTGGGAGGGATTGAGACGAGCTATTTTACAATTTTTATGTTATAAAATTTTCCTTCCACTTTTGAGATGATTGGGAGGGGAAGTTTATCTATTCTTCCCTTCCCTTTCCTCCCCTTCCCATCCCTTCATTCCCCTCCTTAAATTAACTCGAGAACAGACCGTAAGGTGTGATGGGAGAGGAGGTGTGGTATTCACTACATGTGGATGGGTGTGGGGTGGGCCACTTAGCTTTTTAACTTTTTTTATTAAATTTTGATTGATTAGTTGGGTAATATATGGGTCCCATAATTTGGTGTGGTGAAAAGTGACCACTACGAGGCTAAGTGGTTTATCAAGTGATAGGAGAAAAAAAGCTAACATAGCGGTGTGGTGGATGTAGTTCTATGTAATTTTGTCCGCAATCCTTTTGGCAAAAAGGCCACTTGTTTCAGAAGATGAAGAAAAACCAGATGTCCCTCGTAATTCATCAGAAATATACGAGTATAATATCTGAACATAGAACCTCTAAAGTACTTTAAGCAAATATCAACCTTATTTTTTATTTATCAAAATCAAAACAAGAAATGCAAACAAGCATTTTTAGTTTTTTTTACAGGCTGTATGGGGATCAGCCATTTAGAGCTTCTATAATCTATACCAAGCTTCAGAAAATGCACAATTCCTTTTACCTGCAATGTTTTTGATGTTATTGCATGTTCAAGGATTGAATAGCAAGTTTGGCTGCAGTCATGGAGACTCTGTTCTTGACAAAATTCAAAGAATTTTCTAGCCGTTCTACGGTTTCTTTCACATCCATTGCTTTCAGCTTTTCTTCCTGCAACTTCAACGTCTCTGATTGTGTAGATCCTGTTGTAAGGCCAACCAAATGAACTTTATTAAGTTATAGCAACAGCATGAAAGACTTAAGTTTTACTTTCAGGGTTTTACCATTATTTAATATGAATCGTGTAATAACTTTATTTTACCTAGTTCGTTTTAGAATTGTATCTATGCTATATTATAAAGTATTGAGGATTCACTTAAGACCTCTAAAGATTATATACTATTTTGCTCCGGTTATATATGGAAAGTGAGGGGTTATCATTTTCAGTTTAAATCGATCACATAGAGAAAGTGGGATGAGGGGTGAACCATCCTGCCTGTTACCATGAATCACACACCCAACATGGTAGAGGTGGGAAGATAGACGGAATTTTAGGTAACGGGTTAAAACTCAAAACGGTCTGGGTCAGGTTGACTGATATGTCTCGACTTGACCCACATTGGGGCCAGAATTATCAAAGGCGCAGGAAGTAAGGGGGCTGCTGGTCATTTGCTTATTCTTATTTTAAGTAATTATCTATCTATGTTTGGTGTTATTTAGTTTCCTAATTTTATGATTAGGGTTTGGCTTTTTATAGGGGCCGGCCACCCCATTGTAAGTCATTCTGGTTTTGATTTGTCGTTTTGACATTGGGAGATCCCTGGTTCTCGAATTCCAGGTCCTATCCATAAGCATCCGACTAACGGTTCGTTTGACCGTTAGCTCTTTCTTCTACCAATTTGATTTATTCATATCATTGACCAACAAACATTTCTTTGTTCATTTAAAAGAAAACTCAGATACAAATTACTTTGTCAATTACAATTACAAAAACGATACAATCACAACATATTCTAAATCTTCGAAGTAGATGGTTTGTTCAGGCTACGAACAAAAAAAAAGACTGTTGGTGACTTCTGATCCATACGAGTATACGACCCAAGCCCTTTTTAGTTAATATCTTTATTTGACCATTTGACATGTTTGAAATATTAAAAAGACAATTGACCCATTCATAAGTAAATGTGTTGTAACATTGCAACATAGTGCATGACTAATGATTTGCAAGAAGATTAAGCTAAATTGTCCAAGAAGCTACTTACCTGAAACATTTTGAAGTCCAGCAAAGGACACACGCTCAGCAAAAGATGGAATGAAAGCTTCTTCACAATCTAGAGAAGGCTCTTTTAGAGCCCATTCTAAGGCATTTGCTGTTTGGGTCTGCAATGGTTCGTCTTTGGCAGACTAATCATTAGTAAAAGCAAGCAGGTTAACAATTTTTTAAATGAAATTATTATAATAAACTCAACGTATCACAAACCTTGTACGATGTTATCTTTTTCACCTACAATTACCAATTGAGGATACAACCCATAATGCATGCAATACAAGTCACTCCTAACATTATATTTTGACGATACATGTATATTATATATTTTTACATAAATAATGGTGTGGCTTTACTGGTCGAGTCATAGAATAAAAAATTTAGGATTTCAAGTCACGAGTCGACAACTATGGTGTATGTGTGTGTGTGTCTGAGAGAGAGAGAGAGAGGGAACCTTTAACTTTATTTCCAAGCTATTTAAGCCATAAAGAGCTTCTTTTAGTTCCAGAATTCTAGTGCTTATTTCACTTAAGTTTTGTGGAACGTTGTCTTGCAACGGTAGTACCATGCCTTCTAAGAAAGGATCTGCCTGCAGAATCAATGAAGTAACGATCTTCAAGAAAATACACCTTTAAAAGGATTAATATTTAAGCAATTAAAGATTTCTTCTGAAAAGTCAACACACTTGATGTTTTAACCATTCAAAATTGAATATGTTAGTCATTAGATTAAAGCATCAATCTCATTAATGACTTGCAGCCTTAAATATATTGGCCATTCTCTACCTTCTTCACAAAAATGCCACTTTTAGACATTTTATCTATTAATTTCTTAATTACTAGAACTAGTCAAACATTTGAATATATATGATTATTAGTTTATTACAACTATAAACAGTAAAAGAGAATCGGAACACTATTTTCAAACACTCCCAAAGTACAACAAGAAGCATGTCATTTCAGCTTACATTAGCAAATTTTACTAGCGTAACACGACCAATTCCTCTAATAGAGACCAAGGCCCCGACATCTAGCTGCTCAACCTGTCACAACACTGAGACGATTATGAGTTTAACTAACAAATAAAGGGAAAAACAATATAAGCTTTTGAAACTCACCTTTTGCATCCAATCAACTTTTTTATTAACATATTGATATACCAAATTGGCAAATTTACATCATTTTTTCCCTATTATATGTAACCAAATTACATTAAAAGGTAACTTTTAAAAGTTTAGAACATCAAAAGGTTAGTTTTGAAGTATAGAGTATAGACATATGATGGTGAAACGTGTATAGTTAGATACATTTAGGTGTAGTTTGCCTAAAGCTTATTCACAAGGTAAATCCAAAAACTACCCAAAGCTTACCTTCTCTATAACAACCAAACAAGCATATCGAGCAGCAAATGATGCTTCTTTGGCTGTGGAACTCACAACAATGGGATCCAACACAAAATGCACAAAAAGTTTCTTCTTTTTTAATAAACACTGCAATCACACAAAGATTCGTAATCATGTTCAAGCCCGGTGCAATACAGATCTTCCTAAAGGGGAATACTATATAAGATAAAAACACCTCATCCAGTAACTTCAGGTATCTTGCTTCAAATAGGTGAAGTGTTTTAGTCTCAGATGGAACAAGAACCTGCAATGCATAAGAAAAAGTTTGTTGGGTTTCAAAATAGTAACCTAAATACAGTAACAGTCATATCAGTTTATCACTACTCAATAGTAACCTAAAGGAACGAAATCGTATATATCTCTTTATCTGTCACCTGTGGGCCTGCGGCTATAATCTAAAAGAACTGTAAATATTTGTTAAATTTCTTATAAGGGGTTGATTTGGGTTTTCTTTATCTCGTACAGCTAAAAGAGTTAGCTAAAAGGGAAGGGGTTAAATGGATAGAAACCAGTCCAAAGTCTACTTTCAATGTATACAATCTCCTGAATCATTAAATTCGAATATTTGTATTATTATTCTTATAATATTGTTCTTATAATAACAAGTAACACATTCATATTCATTAAAAAAAAATAAAAAATGGACAAAAAGAGTGTTGTTGGTCAATCCACCCCAGCCGTTTCGAGTTTTGACCCATAATTAAAAAATACCCAATCTGTTAGCCAACCCACTGACTGTTCTTGCCACCTTTGATATTTATATTGATGTCCAAAAGCTTGAGGGCGAACCAGGCCTCTAGTTATCTGGGAACAATGTGTATACCAAAACCTGGGTAACCATATTTAGTGCACTATTTGCTAGCATCTACGCAGGCACGCGGGCTACAATTTACATATCCACTGTCTAGCACAATGTAACTGTGGATGTTCGATTTCAAACCTCAAAACAAAAAAGAAAAAACAATCTTTCAGGGGCAGATTTAGAACCACCCAAGTAATTTTTGTA
Organism: Drosophyllum lusitanicum; assembly: GCA_032274825.1. Lineage (NCBI taxonomy): Eukaryota > Viridiplantae > Streptophyta > Magnoliopsida > Caryophyllales > Drosophyllaceae > Drosophyllum > Drosophyllum lusitanicum. The sequence goes on along the minus strand of JAUEJL010058627.1, from coordinate 2,057 downwards.
GTTTGTACGAAATGAACATCATTTCTTACAATCTTACATTATAGCCAAAGTCAGAGAAATAATTAGCTGCAACAAAATTTTGCCTTCTCTGATTCCGTCCATATTTCTCTCAATACAGTTTTCTCTCCGCTGGAAGCTTCTTTACAATTTTTCAAAGGCTGCCTACTCATTTCACAACATTATCGAAAGAAAGGGACGTAAAGAAACATCGAATTTTTGAAGCAACTGTAACCCCTCTGTTACATAAGACCACTGATCTTAAGCATCAAAACTAAAGATAGTTATAGAAGTTATAGAAAAGTAGTAAATTTCTCATAAAAAATAAGTGATTGTCATTGAGTTGGTGAGTAATCAAAATGGGCAAATAACGGTAAAAAAAGAAGAAGAAATACCTGATCAGAAGGAAACGGAAGAAGTGGGAGTTCTAAGAAAGCCGCATAGGTTTTGAAACTGCATCGTAATTTGTTAATGGGGCCAAGCCCAAGGGTTTTGGCATCTAAACGCCGGATGAACTGATTAAACAGATTAGGGTTTGTAATTAATCCTTTTCTTCTTCTACGTCCTACTGTGAGGAACGAATTGGGAGTGGAGCTGGAGAAAAGAAGGGATGAAGGAGCAACAGCAGCAATGGAAGTGGAAGCGACACTTGTTGCGAATCCATTGAAGGTGGTTCTGCAACTCATTTCTGATGAATGAAACATCAACTAGTGTGGAGTTGGATTGGGATTCTTCGGCCATGATTGAATGATTGATCTTTTTTTTTACCGCTGGAAAGGGTTTGTGGAAACCTGTACAGCCACGTATGACGTGCCCGGGGGCCGGGTAACAGGTAAGCATTCTGTTTCAAGTACCTTTAAAGGGTGTTTCGAACTCAATTTGTTCACTTATTTTAACATCTTTCTTTTACCATTTAATTTTAAGAAAACGATACATGTTAACACTCCGCGTTATTTTTTTTTTTAAGAAAAGGGCGAGGAATGAAAGAAAACAGATAAATTGGTCTCAAAAGTAGGATAATAAGAAAGGAAATGACTCCCTCATAAGTTAATTTTTTTCATTTTTTTCCTTCACTTTCCGTCTTTAAAAAACTCGAGAACGAAGTATGAGTGTTAACTTCATCTAACGGATAGTGTAGTCTTTTTACGAGTAATTTTTATTCGTTTAAACATAATATATAAGGGTAACAACACGATGTTAGAGCGAGTGTCTAGAAGCATCAACTACGTCATGGGCTCTCCCTCTACACCATAGCAGTGTTGTCAATTAATTGTGTGGAAACCACCACCACCACTCAATCGATGATGTGGTGAGGGTATTTTCCTCAGGGCAAAATGCGCGAAAATACAATAAATTTTGTTGAAATTGTCATTATATATAACCAACTTTATTTTGTACCTAAAAATACTAACAAGTTTTTAAAACGTGTCATTGTATGCAATTGACCTATGTATATATCAGGTTACCAACCGGTTTTTACCTTTTTTCCAATTTTTTAAATGAATTTAGTTAATAGATATGAATTATTGGTTGAACTTGTTGAAGAAAATAACAACGTAAGCAAATTTAGTCATCTTTTCATCAGGTTCAAGGAGTTCAGTTGGTTCCAAATTTAGCAAAGGGTTAAGCGATTTAGCAAGCAACCGACTCAAGTTCCAACCACCGCCATTCGATGGATTCAAAGGGTCTTCAGTTGGTTCCAAATTGTAGGCTTGATTTTAAGAACGACTTCCTCGGTTTTTTTTTCCAGAATCGGCTTCGAAGGTTTGGAGTTTTCAGATCGAGTTTTGGAGATTTTGGGGTTTCATCGTTTAATATTGAAACCGGTTTTGAAATTTGTGGGTTTTATCTTTTCATCAGGTTCGAGGATTCGTAGTTTTTCATATTGAGATTTAAGGATGAACATATTGGCTTTGAGGGTTTCATCTTTGTTAGTGCATACGTGATCACACATTGAGAAATGCACTCCTTGTTTTGATGATTATGAAAATATGAACATGTGATATTATTGCTTATCAAAATTATTCATATGTTCATGTGCTACATTCTTAAGATATCAA
>JAUEJL010058616.1:0-18985 GCA_032274825.1 Drosophyllum lusitanicum | reverse complement strand
TTCATTTTGGATAATGGAATTAATGGATGAAGAGCGTGGGGGGATTGAGTGTGGCAGGGTGCATGTAAGGAATTCATAGGTGGGCAATCCAATTGAAAGAGGGGGAGTTGGATGGTTAAGATTGGTTTTCGCAATAAAAACGGTTCTCAAATAAACCTTACACTATATATATATATATTTATTTATTTATTTTCATTTAAACCTTTTTATCATTGCAATGCTTTCTTGTAGGACCCACATGCTTATAATATTTGATACCAATTTTTGTGCATGTTACTGTTATCTCACAAGATTCTTTGACTATATAAGTTTTTTTTTGAATGGCAGACTATATAAGTTGTTGATCTGAATCATCATTATATATTATATGTACTAGTAGAATAATATGTGGTGGTGATTGCTTAAAATTTGTAGTTTTCTAATTTGTTGGTTTTATAATGGTTAAGGCTTGTGGGAGAAATTTGAAACTAGTATTAGGGATTAGATTGAGATGAAGGAAAATGAACATTGAGATTTTATGTTGATCTAACATTTATAGTATTAAATTTGATTAGAAGAAGTTGAATGTAAGATCAATTATACAGTAGTAAACCAAAGGGCATTTAGTCTAGCGATATCAAGGTCCTCTTGGGTTCAAGTCCCACTGTTGACATAGGTGTAGATTTGGTTGTGTGTGTGTTTGTCGCTAAAATAAATTGTACAGTAGTAAATATAAATAGATCATGTGATTTAGTAATTTAAATATTTCGGTAGTAAACAATCTTTAGAACTAAGTGTTAGATTTAACATAAGCAATTTTATATAATAAAAAAAAGAATATTCAACTATGATAAAGCAAGGAAACATTGACAATTATTAGCTTGCAATAATAACTAGAGCAATTATGTGATATTTTGCTTTAAAATTTTTCAACGTGGGAATAATAGTAATAATAATGGATATAACTTTTAATGCATGAAGTACAAGTCACTATTATAGCATAATTGTATTGAAGTTGATGCTGGGAATAGTGTTAGCACATTTACATCCTAAGGTAGTTGTTACATTGATTTTTAAGAGGTTATATATCCACGTATAAAATCTTCTTACTTATCTTTCTACTTACAAGATTAACATAAGTGTCAAAATCAAAGGAGGTGGTGAGGAAAAAGAATTAGTGGATTATACATGTTATCTTGTGATCAGTAGCAGGATAAAGTAGAAAGAAATAGAATTTTTCTTTTTTTATTAATAAATGAGAATTTCTTCGTATAATGTCGTTATCATATTGTTATAACTATAATATTATGGCAACAAGAACCCACCATGTCACCTCTAATATATTTGGATTTTGTGATTGCTATTTTGATAGTAAAACTAGGATAGTTGTTAGTACATATCAAAAAGTGGTTGGCTCATTTTAATCTAATTAGCTAGTAAATGAAATAAATGAAAGCATTATTTGTTTATCAAACATAACAGAATTTTGTTGGGTGCATTTAATACAGAGCAACCCAGTGCATTATTTCTCTTTTTGTAATAATCAATAAAAAAATTATAATATGATTATTTATGGGTTAAGTTATCAATTTCATACAAACTATAACAAAAAATGATTATCACTATCTCCTTTTTTTTAATAATCAATAAAAATGATATGGTTATTTAGGGGTTAAATAATCAATTTTATACCAGCTTTAACAAAAAATTATTATCTAAGGTAAAATATATTTACTTATTTAGTATTTACCCATCTTTTGACACAATTAGATAAACACCTACAGTTTGACAAATTGCCTCTCTTTTTCTTATGGAAATGCCGTTATTGGTCATTTTATTTAACAATTACCTGTTTTTATTACAAGTGATTATCTGATTCTGATTATTAAATTCATATACCTAATGTTTGAAGATTGTTTTCAACATTTTTGTTATGATATATTCTTACAGGTTGCAGCATCTATGAAAAAGGATGTTGATGCTCAAATTCCAAATTATCCGAATCTCCAATCAAAGCTATTATGCATCCTTCATAGCCTTACGTTGCATGTATGCAGTTTGTGATTTTTACTAAAATAAGCATATGAATAATATAATTAGATAAAAAAATTAAATTTTTTTTTTCCATTATTATCTTTTTAGGCTGATCCAGAAACAGATGAAGTATATGCTCAGATGACACTTCAGCATGTTCCTTCGGTATGGAAATCATGATTCTTTTTGTTCGTTTACTATGCTTCTAAGTTGCTACTTAGGTCATATTATTGGTTTATGATTATTCGATGCAGTTTGACAAGGAAGCATTATTGAGATCAGATCTTTCTACGAAAATAAATAAACCGCAAACGCAGTTTTTTTGCAAAACTTTGACTGCAAGTGATACCAGCACCCATGGAGGATTCTCTGTACCTCGCCGAGCAGCTGAAAAAATATTCCCTCCACTTGTGAGCAAATTTCTTTATCGTGAATTTGTTTAATTCTAGATGTGGCAAAGTGGGCGGGTCGGCAGGTTGCATAGCAGGTTCAGGTCAAAACAAGTTACTTTTTAATACCTTGAAAAATCGGGTTGGGTTGAAGTTTATCGGTCACTATTTTATCTAGAATACTTAGACCTTTTGTAAAAAGTAATTGTGTTAGATATGGTTATAGAAACTGTATTACTACAATGATAAAAATTTTCGTGAATTAAACGATATGCAATAAATATACATTTTGACCCATTATTTTATTTAATCTAATCCGAATTAGGGGGTTTTTGTTTTACATTATTTTGCTTGATTTTGTATGCTGGGCTTATGAAAAAATGGGTGTTTGTTTTAGCTTATCAACTAAAGTTTTATTAGCTTATTTTCTTAAATGTAAATCACTCTTGATAATTCAACTCAAATAGCTTATTTTTCAAGGATCTGCCTTAATATTTATGTACACTTGCCTAATTACCCTTCTTTCGACTTTTTCAATTTTTCACTCTTTTAAATGTAAAAACTTCAGTAATATGTAAGCATGTCCTTTTTCCTCATTTTATCAATTTAAGCTAATCCAAACAACCTTTTTTATTGAGCTTATCAACAAGCCATAAGCTTATCCAAACATTCTATGAGCTAGTACCAACCTTAAGCCCATAAAAATAAACTAACTCTAACACCTCTTTTAACTCTTTCATAAGTCAATGAGTCAAAACTTCTGCTACCTCTAGTTAATCATTAAAATTTTTGTCTTATATAATTTCCATTTATATAGGATTTTTCAATGCAACCACCAGCACAAGAACTTGTAGCAAGGGATTTACATGATACCCAATGGACATTCCGTCATATTTATCGCGGTAACTTTTTATTTATCATGAAATTTAATAATCTAAACTGTGTTTTTGAGCATCAATGATAACATTCCTAAAATAAAATGTAGGGCAACCAAAACGTCACTTGCTCACAACTGGTTGGAGCCTATTTGTTAGCGGAAAAAGGCTTTTTGCTGGAGACTCGGTCTTGTTTATTAGGTAATGCCAATTAAATACATAAGAATCATTGTATAATTTATGAAATAGTTATAAGAAAGAAAAGTCGTTACGTTATTTATTTATTTTTATTTTTTGGGATATAATAGGGATGAAAATCAGCAGCTGTTGTTGGGTATAAGACGAGCTAACAGACAACCAACCAATTTATCATCATCAGTTTTATCGAGTGATAGTATGCATATTGGAATATTGGCTGCTGCTGCCCATGCAGCTGCAAACAATAGCCCTTTCACTGTGTTCTATAATCCAAGGTAAATTGATTAAATAATTAAAAGCTCACAAATAAAGCAAGATATACTTCATCTCGAAATTCACTTGTTTTTTTGGAACAGGGCTAGTCCGTCAGAATTTGTTATTCCATTAGCAAAGTACTATAAAGCCGTGTGTAGTAACCAGATATCACTTGGCATGCGCTTTCGGATGATGTTTGAAACAGAAGAATCAGGAACAAGAAGGTAAATGAAGGTTTAGCCTTGATACTTTTTGAATAATTATTAAAAGTTGTTGCAATAAATCACATAAATCAAGCAATATTAAATATAAGTTTACTGCTTATGTAAAAACCGTTGTGTGAAAGAAGTCACAGACTCACAGGGATGTTTGAAACAGACTTTTTCGTCTAAGGGTAAAATGTAAATTACCTATTTCCCCCTTAATATTGCACATTACGTATCTCTTCTTTGGTTTTTAACAAATTGTCCTTTCTGGTCATTTTATCTAGAGAATTCCTTAATGTATTACGAACTTGGCTTACAGTTAAACATCTAATTAATTCTGTTGCTATATATGTCACTTGACAAACGAAGAACATCCAAACAATATCTCTCACAAGTCACAACCTATTTCATTATAGCTGATTATCTTAGTTTATTTATTTAATAAATCACGGAATTTATCTCTTTTACAAATGAAAGCAAACAGGTACCGAAACATTTCAAAACTTCATTTAGAGTCGGATTATAAATTGGGTATTGTCACTTGGATCGTACACATAACTATCGAACTTCTTTATGTATTAGTATCCTTTTTACACGAGCTAAGACGTTTGATACACTTGTTATATTCTCTTAAAATGCTGAAGTATGTAATGTAGTTCAATTTCTTCATGTTTCCATGGGTATAATCCTTTTTAACCATTTAAAAATCTCGTTCTAAATATTGCTAAATCCTTAAACCTTAAAGTTTGTAAACTGCAGGTATATGGGTACAATTACAGGCATCAGTGATCTTGATCCTGTTAGATGGAAAAACTCGCAATGGAGAAATCTGCAGGTATTAGCCTACTTAAGAAAGAAACGGGTTACTAATATTTTGCGTGGCAAAGTGGGCGGGTTGGGTAGCTGATCAAAATGGTAATCTTTTGGTACAGCTCTACACGTTAAACATTTCGTCTAAGTTTTTAATTTTTTTAGATAAATAATTAGTTTATTAGATTTGATTGCATATATTATCTTGTTTAAGTAGGTATTTGTTTTTTGTGTATAATGATTTACGAGGTTTAATATATTACCCTACTTACGAAACAAAGGTGTCGTTAATATAATACCTGGCTAAACGGGCAGGTTAGGTAGCCAATCAAAAGGGGTAATCTAATGTTTTTAAATCAAAAATTTTCTTTTGCTTAAATTCTTTACTTTTAAATTAAAAAAGTAGTGTGTTAAAATTTGATTACATAAATTATCTTATCTCAATAAGAATCTAATGTTTTTTGAATAAAATAATTTAGAGGTTTTATATATTTTATCGACTTCCAAAGAAATGGGATTAGACATTAATATGGGCGGGTTGGATAGCCGATCAAAATAAGAAATCTTGGGATAAGGCTGTAGAAGTCAAAGAAAAACCCGAAAAAGACCCTTTGTCTAATTTCTCATTTTTTATATAAATAATTAGTATGTTAGATTTGATTACATAATTACATAAATTATCTTCAGTAAGAATCTAAATTTCTTTTAACAAAGTAATTTGGAAGGTTGTATGTGTTCACTTTGGGCAATTTTCTACCCGATTCGTTGAAGCTATTTTTTTTCTTAATTTTATTATTGTTATAATCATATTTGTTTGCAAGTAGGTTGGGTGGGATGAATCGACTGGTGGGGAAAGACGAACCCGTGTTTCGATTTGGGAGATTGAACCTGTTACTGCTCCATTTTTCCTATGCCCGACTCCGCCTTTTTACAGACCAAAGCGTCCACGACAACCAGGAATGCCTGGTATGTTTGACTAACTTTTCAGACTGAAAAGTCTATAGATGTTAACACTAGTAACAGGATAACTAAATTCCTCATGATTTTCTTCCAATATATGCAAACTTTATCATAAAGTACATAAAAAGCCACAATACCTTGTGGCTTAGATTATTCTGTTGTCATGTCATTTTCGTTCTGACCTGCAGAAGTATAAACTTAAAGTTAAAACTGGTAGATGTTATGATTAGAATTTGAACAGCAGTAACTTTCAAGTCAACAATGATGATTAGTGATATAAAAAAGAAAAAAAGGATTGAAAAGTGAAAAACCATGATTATTTTTTGACCTTTTGTAATGGTTTAGCTTTTAAAATCTACAGATGATGAATCAGCTGATCTTGACAATTTATTCAAGAGAACCATGCCATGGTTTGGTGAAGATATGTCAACAAAAGATTCGGGTCTAAGTTTAGTTCAGTGGATGAACATGCAGCAAAGCTCTTCGATTGCTAATTCAATTCAACCGAATTACTTGAATCCATTATCTGGATCCGTTTTGCAAAACTATGGAGCACCACAAATGGTTAGCCAAAACAATTTACAGTTCAATAGTCAAAGGTCAACAATGCAGCTTGACCCGTCACAAAAGCTACCACAACCTGTGACTATGAGCCCGTTAGCTTCAATGATGCAGCCTCACCAAATGTTGAATGATCCAAGTCAACAACTGATTAGACAAAATTTGATCAATCAAAGCCAAATTCAGTCCCAATTTCATTCTCAAAATGCACTTCAACAGCAGTCATCCATTCTGAACCATCATCTGTACAGAAATCTCCAACAACAGCAGCAGGCGGCAGCGGTAGTGGTGAGCCAAAGTCAAAGTCAACAGACCAACTTGTTGCCACCCCAGTTTTCCGACCAACAAATTAATCAACAGTTACAGATGCCCGATAATCAAATTCCTCTTCAATTTGTACAAAAGCTTCACCAGCAGCAGCAACAATCACTTTTGGGTCAACAGCCACAAGATCAGCAGAAGCAATTGGTGGCAGATGGTCAAAGTCAAACTCAAAGTCAAGGATTTTCAAGGTCAATGTCAACAAGTCAGACAATGGACATGCTGCCTCAAACAACCATCACGCCAATGTCTCAACAATTGCCAAGAAACAATAGCCAAACAAATGTTCGGTTTCCCCATGTTTCTCAGCAGCCAAAGATTCATCCAAGCAATCAGATTTCGGCAAATGGCAGCAGTTTGTTGACTCGGACTGCAGGTGGAGGAGGCCAATCTGGGATCACAGATGATATCCCATCATGCTCCACCTCACCATCAACAAACAATTGTGCAACCATGGTTCAATCAATGATTAATGGTAGATCTTACACAACCACAACTATAGGTGGTGAAGAGATTCTACTTAATACTGGTCTTGAAGCAGTACCAACAAATGTCAACTTTGTTAAAAGTCAACAGCAAAACATGTCAAAAAGTCAAAATCAAGGACTTTTGGCCCCAATTACAACATACTTGAACAATATTAATGGGACCCAGATGGATTTTTTGGACAGTTCATCTTCCGCAACTTCAGTTTGCGTTCCTCAAAACGATCTTCATTCGCAACATCAAAACACCAATCAGTTGTCTTCCAATTCACAAGAAGATCCAATTAGAGACACGATTCAAGATTTGGTAAACATTGATAACCATATGGGTATGCCATCAATGAATCTTGACCCATTGACCACAAAAGGAGTACCGGGGTCTAGTAAAGATTTCCAACATAGTCTCAGCCCGGGCCCAGGAGGCATGATTTATGACAACCAAAACAAAGACACTCAGCCTGAACTCTCATCATCCATGGTTTCTCAGTCTTTTGGAGTTCCAGATATGGGTTTCAATCCCATTGATTCCACCATTAATGAAAACAGCTTGCTGAACACTGGTGTGTGGGCTCCACCTCCACAACAGTTTCAGCGAATGAGGACATATACCAAGGTAGGTCACACGGATTGGGTAATGGGTCAAAATGGGGTATAGGTTGAAAGGAGTTATTTTTAGTACAAACCAAAACTGTCTGGGTTTCACCGCACGTTTATTCTTTGTTTCTTTACAACTTTTTTATATTGTATGGTGTAGGTGTACAAGCGTGGGGCTGTTGGAAGATCGATTGATATTTCTGCTTATTCAGGGTATGAGGAGCTTAAACAAGATCTGGCCCGAAGGTTTGGAATCGAAGGTCAATTGGAAGATCGACAAAGAGTTGGGTGGAAGCTTGTTTATGTGGATCATGAAAATGATGTTCTTCTTGTTGGAGATGACCCTTGGGAGTATGTCCATTTACTCTTACACACATACACATCCATTCAGTAACATGTTAAAATGTGTTCTGGGCAAAATGACTTATTTTAAAGAAAAGTTATCCACTTAAAACCTTTCGAAACTCGTTTTGTTCGAAAATATTATTTTAATAGTACCATTTCTATTACAATATTCAATACTTAATTGGTAACACACAAATAAAAAGGACAAAAATATTAAGCAGTCAACGCAGCCTGATCCAACCGGTAAAGTCTAACTCTTTTTCAGTTCCAGTCCGTTTGGACCTGTTTGGATATATTGTTTAACCCACACAAACCTGAAGAATTTAAAAAGAAGCCCGAATGAATACCCGTTTCTAATATTCATCTCCTCATGTTATATTTATAAATCGGGTCATGTGGAACAGGGAGTTTGTGAGTTGTGTACACTGCATCAAAATCTTGTCACCTCAAGAAGTACAGCAAATGAGTTTAGATGGAGATTTTGGGGGAAACAGTGTTCTTCAAAATCAAACTTGCAGCAGTTCAGATGGCGGAAATGTTTAAAGACGACAAATGTTTTAACATTTAGGTAGTAAGTTCGGTCTTAGTTCTTACATAGTAAAACTATGGGAATTGAACCTGTGTTTTTGGCAGTTATTTAGCCATGAAAAGGGTTCGCGTTTTCCATTCGAGCATCTCATAAGCAATAAAAGAGCTGAATTTCAGAAATGGAAGATTTGTGATGTGTTTAAGATTTAGAACAGAACCATAGTTTTTTTTTAATTTTTTTTTCTTTTTTGTTGTTTTTACCTTGGCTTGTGTAGGTAATTTGACAATTCTAAATAGTGGTTACAAAATTGTGTTATTTAGGTTGAGCATTGAGAGTGTATAGTTGTCTAGACTTGGTATTGAAAGGCCAGTTAATGAGAAGTTTGCTCAGTGCTTTTCAGTTCTCCATGAATGTTTTTGTATCATGATGATGATTTTGTTTTTTGTATTAAATAGTTAGTTACCTGATGCATATTGAATGTTGGAAGTATTGAAAAAGCAAAAAACTGCTCATATGTGATTGGGAATGTTATGTATAAATTGAGTTGATTATATTTTTGGTTTATGTGGTTTTTACAGTTTTGATCTGACTTTTTATTTTTGTAGATTTGGTCTTTAAAACGGCCAGACTTTTACAATTTGCTCCCGTTAAATTAAAGAAACCCAATTGCCATTGTCGTTATGTTTTAATCATTTTTGTTATTTTTAATGGGGAAATGATTCGTAATATTAATATCGCCTGACTTAGGTGTTGTTACACTCACAAAACACTTTAATGAAGGGTAGTTTAGTCATTTTCATATTTACCCATTAAAGTATTTTGTATGTGTCATTACGGATTATTTTCTCATTTTTTAAATTCATTCTAAAATTATTTTTCAAAAAGTAACAAAATAAAACATAAAAACAAATCAGATCTCTCTCCACTCTCAGACCGGCCGCATCAGTATATCTACCAGAGCTAGTTGGGGGTCAACCCGAGCTGGAACACCATCGCCCCTCATAGGGTTGGTGTTTCAGGGTTCCCTAGCTGGTTCATTTACCGTGGCTGGTTCCCTTTTTTTTTCTCCTCTCTTTCTCTCTTTTAATTAATATAAGTTTTTTATTAATATTTAATGTGGGTTGAAGAGGGTTGGATGTGGGGATTTATGGATTAGAGAGAGTTAGAGGTGAGAGATGATGTAGATGTTGATGTGGCAGTGGATTAGAGAGACTAAGTGAGAGTTGGATGCTAATCATCACTGGTCAAGGGATTGGTCGCCGGTAGGAGTTTTCATTAGGGTTTACGTTCTTCATTAGAGCCTCTGTTTTCATCTTCATCAATTTATGTCTTCATCTTCATCACTCATCAGAGCTTGAAAGAGATATGACAAGTGGAGATCTACAAATCACGCACACAAGTAAACCCTAAATCTTCCATCAAAACTACTAGAACCTTCTAAAACCATCGATTTCGGCAGAGGATTAGGGTTTAACTCCATAGATTGAACCGTCTAATGGTTTGGGTTTGAGTGTATTGATTTATGTATTTGATGTTTAAGCTTGAGCAGGAGTACACCAACGATTTTGGGTTTCTTGGATTAGGTTTCGATTTTGGGTTATGATTTTAGTTCTAAGCCTTTATGTGTTCCATCGGTCATCTTTATCTTCACGACTGTGCAGATTGTTATTAAGCCTTTGCGCGGTCTATCGGTCATCGTCTTCGCCTTTATGGTGTTTATCAAGCATTTTCATCTTTATTGTTCATCTTCATATTCATTTTATTTAATAATGAATGTGAGATACTTACTATTCGAGTAAAGCAATTATGGAGGTAGACGCGCTCAACAGGAAGACATGCAGTATGCTTATTTGGTGCAATGTTTAGGATTGACGGTTAGCTACACTTTTCGAGATGATACAATCAACTTAGGCAGTTGCTATTAAAAAAGAGAACCCCGGCAACGAAGCGAGATGTTGTGGAATTGTTTATAGGTGTTCGACATGTATCGGGGTGAAAGCTGGGCACCGGAGACCTCATGGGAAATTGCAACCGTTGGAAATTCCAGAGTGAAGGTGGGTCTATGTGACGATGGATTTTGTGGATAGATCGTCAGAAGGTGTGTATTTCATACCGATTTGGGAAACCTTCTCGTCGGCAGCTGTGGCCAATGTGTATGCGAAAGAGGTGATCTCGAGGCATGATGTGCGAGTGTTGGTGGTGACCGACATGGATACGAGAATGACTTCTAGATCTGGGAGAGGTTTCATCGGGAATTGGGAACGAGGTTGCACTTTAACACTGCATATAACCCTCAAATGGATGGCTAGAGTGAGTGGATAATATACACTTGAAGATATGTGAGATCTAATGTGTTCAACATCGGGAGTAGCAAAGATACATACTTTTCATTAGTGGAACTTTCTTACTTCGGCAGTTGTCGTGGCCGAGTAGACATGCTACCTTACGAGATGATATATGGGTAGACGGTGTTAAACCCCTATTTGGTGGGGTGAAGTGGGTCATCGGAAACAAGGGAGTACGGAAGCAGTTCAAAAACGACAGGGGTGCTCAAAAAAATTCGTGAAACGTCAGAGTGTAATGGTGATTTCGAGGATTTCGAGGACGAAATCATGTTTAAGTAGGGAAGAGTTGTAATACCCGTTTCCGTTTTACATGAATTGAATTATTTAAATAAGCAAGACGATAAATGAGTGTTGTGATATAGTGGATTACTAGCAACTTTGACTTATTAGGACTTAGTGGGCTTTGAAAAAACATTATAACTGTTCTTGGGCTTTTGAATGTTATTGGGTTATTCCATCATTTTTATTCGAGGAATCATCGGTCGACAGAGCTGGGTGTGTGTTTGAATACTGCCGAGAAGAAAAGGATTCAAGGATCGATCAATTTCTGCTTTTCTCGTTGGGAACTAAGTGGAAATCGAGCAGATTCAAGGTGTCGATACTCTCTGTGTGTGTGTGCTCGACGTCGGCAAGGAGGGGACAAAATCAGTGCCATTCTTCTGGAAATTTATCAAGAAAGAACACCAAGTAAGGATTCTCCACCCTTAACAAACAATTGATGTAATTTTTATGTCTTTCCCATCGAGCCTTGTCTGGGATTTCTTACTATCAATCATGAGTAAGAAATCAAAATCAAGGTTGAAACATAATTCAAAATCGAGTAAGTCTTGTGGTTCACATTAATCACAATTAATATTTTTATTTATATCAAAAGGGTAAATTAGTAAACAAAATATTTTCTCTCTCCCCTCTTAAATTAATTTTTCTCTATCTAATTAACTTTTTTCTAGATTTTTTTTATATTTTTGTTGTTATCATTTTTCAAACTAATTCTTTTTTTTTCCAAAAATTTCTTCACATATAACTGTTCATTAATGAATCATAACAAATCAAAAAATAGTTACTAGTTTTTTTAACATTTTCTGTGCAATAATGAACACATCAAAAAATACGATTTTATGATAAATTTACAATATTAAATACTGAACACAGCTAAATACAAGTGAGTTTTTCTATTATTACTAATTTAAATCAATTATTTTCAAGTTGTTCACCAATGAATTTAAACTTGTTTTCTACAAACAACTATCAAACTCGTATATTTTTAGCCATAAAAATTAAAAATTATAGTTTTTCACCTCAAATAGTCTCTATTCACCAATAAACAAGAGAACACAGCCAATAATATTTGGGTTTTACGATGAATTTTATGAATATTCAATATTAAACACATCTAAAATTTCTAATTATTCATCCTAGATCATTACTGTTCACTAATTAACAATATATTAAACCCCTCATTGTTAATTATTGCCATGCACTAAGAAAATACTTAAGATACATAGATAGGAAACAAAAAATAAAATTTAACATAACAAAGTAAAATGTGTTGTACATGAAAAAAAACCAAAAAAGATGTATGAAGATGGAGATGGAGATGAAACATTCACAATCAAAATGCAACAAACCAATAAGAAACGAGTTTAGATCGACGTTTGCAGACATATCGGTGGTCGGGTTCTTGACGGCCGGTTAGATCCAGTGGAGGTTGGGTTGTGTTACTAGCGACATCGGTGGAAGTTGGATCAAAAGAGAGAGATAGAGGGGCGCAGGGAGATAGAGCGGTGTAGGGAGGGAGAGAGAGAGAACGACGGCGACGGTGATGGCTGTTTTTATGGCAGCGGCAGAGAGGTGGGAAGCGGGCGGTGCTGGTGTCGTTCTTCAATACAGATCCGGCGGTGGAGGTGTCCTTCTTCAAGATAGATTCGGCGGTGGCGTAGGGAGAGAGAGTGTGATGACTATGGTTAGGGCAGCAGTGGCGAGGGTCGGAGGAGGGGAGAGTAGGGCGGTGGTGGTGTCGTTCTTCAAGATAGATCCGGTGGTGGTGCATAAGTTATTTCCAGCATGAAGGAAAAGAGAGAGAGAGAGACCGGTGCTGGGATAGATTGCATTTGGCGGTGATGGGTGTCGCCGGCCACCATTGAGATATGGGAGAAAACCTATGTTTAGAGAGAGATGAGAGAATTTAAATCATGGGTGTATCTTGGTGTTGACTGTTGAATAAGAATGAGATTTGGTTTAAGGTTAAAAAGACAATTATAACCTTTTTTCTTTTATTTTAATTTCCTTTGCTTTTAAACTAATTACAAAATTGCCACAACTCATCTTAATCATTGATTAAATAATCTAACGGTCTAGAAAGCTTCTCGCACTTTTTGCAAATAAAGTGCTTTTCGCATGATGTAACATCCCGATTTTTTTTTTTTTGAATTAAAGGATCAATGCCCAAGTCGCGCAATTAAATATCAACTACGAATGTCAGTACGGTAAAATATCAATTACAACCCGGTTAAAACCAAATTCAATTACAATCATCTAAAATACATAAAAAGTTCGTGGAAATTGAAAGCATTACGGAAGCTTGCTGGGGATGAGCTATCCAACACGAGCTGGAGCCCCGCCGTAACCATCACCTAAAAAGATGGTTAGACAACAACCATAAGCACAAAGCTTAGCGAGTACTTTACTTACAATCAACCATGCATCATAACATCATTTGTTCCACATTCATTCGCCATCTTTCATTCCCAATACCGTAGTAGTCGGTCTCACATTCCCGCTACCGTAGTAGTCGGTCCCTCATTCCCGTCACCGAAGTTAACGGTCCCATCATTCCCGTCACCGAAGTTAACAGTCTCATCATTCCAGTCACCGAAGTGAACGGTCCCATCATTCCCGTCACCGAAGTGAACGGTCCCATCATTAAGCAAGGCATAACAGTTATCAATTCGTCAATTCATAAATTCAGCAAAACATCTAGCACGTATGGCACATCAATCACGTATATCATCAGGTTTAGATCGTAAGTAAGAATACTCACATGTCTGCAGTCTTAGTCTCTCAATTAACAGCTATTAACAAATTGCTCGGTCACGAGTCCAGAGTACAACCTACAGTGCACATAGTCGTATCATGTTTCAAATACTCAAAGTCGGACCAATACCAAGGTCCCAAAGGTCGGACCACTCGTGCGACTCTTACAAGTCGGATCGTACAAATCCCATAGGTCGGGCGAATCATAGTGTGTCTAAGTGTAAGTCGTATGGACACACATATATATAAAGTCGCATGGGACCTCTATATATGTATACTAAGTCGCACGCATACATATATGTAAAGTCACATGGAGTCTCTTTGCATATATTAAATCGCATGAACACACACATATACATGTGAGGTCGCATGGAACCTCTATATATACGTATGTCGCATGGGTATTCATATTCATACATGAGAGTTGCATGGAAGTCCACATACACCTTTGTCGCATGGTATACATATATAAGGTCGCATGAAAGTTTGCATATATGTGAAAGTCGCATTGAAGGGTACATATGCATATGAAGGTCGCATGAGGGTATATAGGTGAATGTCGCATGAGCATCGAAGTGAAAGTCGCATGAGGGTATTAGGTGAATGTCGCATGAGGGTATTAGTGTAACGCCCCAATTTTAAAAAAAAACGAGTATAATTAAATGAAAATTCATATATATGATCTCGTCACATAAATACCAGTAGTCATTCCGACAAACTTCTAGACGAGGTCCCGCACCCGGAATTACACGTCGCATAAAAGAAATTTCCGTAAAGTAATTAATTACAAATATAAATTTTAATATAATGTTTGTTTAATAAAACAGCAGAAACGTTGATAAATAAATGAACCGTCTTCACATTGCTGGAGCTTTCCCACGATCAAATCCTGAAAGGAATTAAATCAACAACAGTAAGCATAAAGGTTAGCAAGCACGCGCACTTACACACCACACTAGGCATGTGCGTAACACATAACAATCTATGATCACATAACATTTAACATAATACCGACGCAGTGCACTGAGGGCGATTTCACACTTTGGGTCGCAGTTGACTATCCAAGCCGTACCAAGGATTTCACGTGTCTGACTGTGCCCGAGTTGTGTTTTCACCATAATATAACACAACCCTTCACTTCACATATCAATATATCATTTACACATTCACATATCAACAATTCATGTAAGTTATACAAATAATCATACAATAGTTACACACATTTAACACTATTATAATGTATAAGTTAGTGTAACTCACCTGATTCGTAGTCTAAGTGATAGCTACAGTACTCGTCACAAGTATCCGGAAATTAAGTCATCTACCGCCAACACCTACGATTAAGGTGTCCACTTACATATATCAGTTACGGTCATCTACTACTCCATTTACGTCATTACCGTTTAATTGATAAATCAAAATTCCATATTTCTCTCTAACTTACAATTCACAATATAACTGCCTTGTGGTTTATGAACAATTCCAATTCGAACAAATTACTACTTGCATCTAATTATGAAATTTGCGATTAAGGCCCACTTATGAATTACCAATTTCTATACACGTATATATTTATATATACATATATTATTTCCCGATTCAACAATACCTTTGTTTCCCAAATCTTACAATTTGTAGTCATAACAATATATATAAATGGTTATGAGTCCAATTACTAGTTGGGCCCAAAGGCTCAACTTGCGATTCCATTCATTTCTAAACTTGTGATTCTATAAATTTGTGGTTTGTAAATTCCTTCTTCAAGGACATATATACAATAGGTCATCTCGTAAAAAGTCCCTTAAATCCCATTCAATTTCATGAGTTAAGTTACACTAGTTTCCATTCATCCTATGAATGAATCCTTATAACTTAATTAAATTTCCAACAAGGATTTGGAATACACAATCCCAATTTTAGTCCCTTTCCTACTCCACTCGAAGGTCAACTATGGTGTGAATCATTACCTACCAAACTTTAACTATTTCGCATGATTTCACTTGCTTAAGTCCGCATACATCAAGACAAATCCCTCACTCCCAACTTGCATTATAAAACACGATTTTAGGCATCAAAATCTTTTGTTTTCTGCTTGTTTTCTCACTCTCCCACGAACAGTCCCAAAACCCCATTCAAAAACGGAATCGTTCAAAGCAACATGATACATATACATTCACGAGCAGGTTAGGGAAATTTACCTCATGGTTTATCTTCAAAAGTGGATCGAAATCCAGGAGAGCTCACTTTCTGCCTGTTGAATGTTGATACCTAGCAATAAATACACGGATTATGGTCTCGGCCCTGCACCCATACGGACAGCATTAAAATCGAACACACCCCTAATCATGAATCGTGATTTCGAGTATGTTGTCGGTTTTCTGCACCCACACGCAAACCCAACCCAGTTCAAAACTTCTCCAAAGCAAAACCATTCCATAACCTTCTTGTCTTGAAAGCTTTTTAACAACACTTGTGCTTAGCCTTCCGATTTAGTTTCAGTTTTATCAAGGTATACCCTCTCATCGAGGGGTTTAAGTTCTCGGCAGAAGCTTCATATGGTAACCAGGGTACAATCCCAATTTCATAAATTCCAAGCAACTAAAATCGATGGCTAAAAGTTTGTGAAGGCTAGAAGTATCATACCTGATCGATTTCTAGTTGGTTGAGTGCAAAAACGACAGTCACTAGTGCCTTCTTCTTATCGACACCTACTCATTCATTTGTCATCATTTAAACAAAGTAAAATTGACACCTACAATACCATAATGAGGCAGGAAGCATTACCTAATGATTCTCTTAACAATTCTTTAAGTCCACAGATGATTCTCTTATCCTTCTTCCTCTGTTCCTCGATAGAGTTTTACACATACAAACACACACTGGTTTCTTTTAAAATGAATGGAACAATAACTAGGTGTTGGGGTTGTGCCCTAAATCCCTATTTATACTTTCATTGGAGAGGCCTAAGCCCACTTATCTTGATTAGCCAAGCCCAAATGGTTTCATCAAGCCCATTCATTAAGCCCCAACAAACTTACTTAATCCACACTTAAAATGTAACACAAGTCATCATAATAATATCACGTAAGTTCAAAACAATTCCTCACAGAAATCACCATGCTACAATAATTACAAAAATTATTTTCGACAATATTCATTTATTTATTTTTCGAAAATTCGGGTATTACAACTCTCTCCCACTTGGACGCGATTTCGTCCTCGAAATCTTTACTCGAATAGTGCAGGGTAGTTCCCTCTCATTTCCTCTTCGGATTCCCACGTCCATTCTGAACCTTTGGGGTGCTCCCATTGTACCTTTACCATTCCCACTTGCCTGTTGCGTAGTTGCTTGGTTTTTCTTTCGAGGATTGTAACCGGTCTCTCGATGTAGTTTAGCCTCTCATCTATGGTGATGCCCTCCAATGGTACAAACGCCGACTCGTAGGCTAAACACTTTCTTAGATGGGATACATGAAAGGTATTGTGTATTCTTGATAACTCTTCAGGTAGCTCTAATTGATAGGCCACCTTGCCAACTTGTGCAATAACCTTGAACGGCTCGATGAACCTCGGGTTCAATTTTCCTCGTTTCATGAATCGTATTATCCCCTTCCACGGGGATACTTTGAGCAGTACATAGTCCCCCACTTGAAATTCTAGCAACGATCTCTGATTGTCTACGTAGCTTTTCTGTCGGCTTTGAGCCGCTTTGAGACGTTCACGAACCTGTTGGACATATTCCGAGGTCTTCTGGACTATTTCTATGTTGCCAAGTTCTTTCTGTCCAACTTCACCCCAGCAGCTCGGGGTCCTACACTTTCTTCCGTACAACATCTCGTATGGCGGCATACCAATACTCGCGTGATAACACTGTTATATGAAAATTCTACTAGGGGTAAATACAAATCCCTGCTTCTCCCGAAGTCGATCACACAGGCTCTTAGCATGTCTTCTAGTGTTTGAATTGTTCGTTCACTTTGTCCGTCGGTTTGAGGGTGATATACTGTACTGAGGTTAACCCTCGTGCCCAAATCCTCGTGAAACTTCTCCCAGAATCTGGATGTGAATCGCACATCTCGGTCAGAAATAATGGTTACCGGCACCCCGTGCCTCGAAATTATCTCATGTACGTATATATCGGCTAACCTCTCAGCTGAACTAGCTTCTCGGATTGGTATAAAGTGGGCACTTTTATTCAATCGGTCAACCACCACCCAAATTGCATCGTATTTTCTCGGTGTTTTGGGTAGCTTCGTTATCAGATCCATAGTTATGTGCTCCCATTTCCACACGGGTACTTCCAAAGGTTGTAGTTTACCATGCGGTCGTTGGTGTTCGGCTTTCACTCGCAAGCACGTCAAACATTGCTCTACATACTTAGCCACATCTCTCTTCATTCCTGGCCACCAGTAATCCATCTTTAAGTCTTTGTACATTTTTGTGGTTCCCGGATGTATTGAGAATTTCGACTTGTGTGCTTCATCTAAGATGAGATTTCGAACATCTGTAGTCTTTGGTATCCAGATTCGCCCATATCTAGTCCACAACCCGCGACTGTCCTTGACCATCAATGCCATCTGGCCCTTAACCTGTTCGGTTTTCTGGTTTTCTTCTTTGATTGCTTCGGTTTAGGCTGCATAAATTGATTCAAATAGCGAGGTCGTAAACGTCATCCTTAAACACTTTACATTCAACTGTGCATAGTTTGCCTTACGGCTTAGCGCGTCTGCTACAACGTTAGCTTTCCCCGGATGATACAAGATTTCACAGTTGTAGTCCTTGACTAAGTCTAGCCATCTTCGCTGGCGCATGTTCAGGTTCTTTTGATCGGCAAAATACTTTAAGCTTTTATGATATGTATAAATCGTGCACTTGATTCCGTACAAATAATGTCTCCATAATTTAAGCGCGAACACCACGGCCGCTAGTTTAAGGTCATGAGTCGGGTAGTTGCACTCGTACGGTTTCAATTGTCGTGAGGCGTAGGCGATCACCTTTCCCCTTTGCATCAAAACGCAGCCAAGTCCCACATGGGACGCATCGCAATAAACTACTAGATCCTCCAT
>JAUEJL010058605.1:0-18988 GCA_032274825.1 Drosophyllum lusitanicum | reverse complement strand
CCGACATGCATGTATTCCCCAAGTGGGGATCGTGACTACAAACGAATATAGCAACTGAAACTAAAAGAGAGGGAGGATAAATATACCATCACGAGATCTGGAACGAGGCAACAAGAAGGAAGATCTTGAGAACTCGAACTCGAGCTCCTCTATTGATAGTCCACACCAAGTAAGCGAGATCCCATCTTGCTAACGACCTGAAACACAAGCCACACGATGTCCTTGTGAATCTGGAACAACCACTACCACAAGGAAAACTTGCCTTCACGAAATTACACACTCATTCAACTCACTAGAATCTCAAGTACCATATAAGTGTGTTATGTGTGTGTAGAAGCAAGAGTTCTTCAAGAGAAAGAGATATGTGCCTTTTATAAAGGCTGGAGAAGCCAAATGGTCACTAGAGTCGGCCACCTAGCCACACTCTCATTGGACCAACAGAAAGGTCCAATAAAAACAAAGTGACACTTTGACTTCTGCCTTCACGGGCCGTGAAGCACTTGTGAATGCCTCATAGGTCGGGTTCCACCGCACACTCTCATTGGGCCAACAAGTGGTACAATAAAAGCATGGCGCCTGCCTTCATGGGCTCTCACGGCCCGTGAAGCCCTCGTGAAGGTAGTGCCCCCACGACAACTCGTCCGGGTTGTGAAGACTTGTGAAGGATTTCTCTTTACGACCTCTTCACGGCTCGTGAAGGCCCGTGAAGCTCGCCAGAATCCCTTATTTCATATTCTCTCATATCTGGGTGGTGCTGCCGGAATCTACCCTTGGCATGTGACCCAATAGTCCCGTACATCATCAGCAGTGATGCTAGTACACGTGTATCAGTGGGCATATACCAACAAGTAGTGGAACAACAAAAGATCATAACCGAGAAATTGTAAGCCATGATTTGGGAGCAAGACAAGCTGCGGGAGTTAAAGGGGTCAATCCCCAAACAAATGTTATTATTCAAGAACAAGCTAAAGTATGTATGTTCAGGGATTTTCCTACGTCTCAACCACCATTATTCAATGAATCTAACAATCTGATCATCAGTCACAGGTGAATTTTAGAGATAGAAGGTGCTTTCCTGACATGCTCCTATTCTCCTGAGAATAAGGTTAGATATGCTTCCAATCAAATGAGGGGTGGTGCTAAAGATTTATGGGATTTGGAAGTTAAACAAAGAGGCTATACCCAAGTGGAACCAATGACTTGGGAAGAATTCAAGGAGATCATTACAAAACAATTTGTTCATCAGTCCGAGATAGACCAAATTGTAGATTAGTTCCACAGGATGAATAAAACCACTGAAACTGTCCCAGAGATTAATGCTCGGTTTCTAGAAAAAGCACGATTTTGTCCGGATTATGTAGCAAATAAAAAGATGAAAATGTACCGGTACATGATGGTGCTTAAACCTAACATCCGACAATTTATGGATGCTAGTAAACATCAGACATTAAAATTCATGATGGATGTAGTACGAGCAAGAGAATTGGAACTAGAAAGGTTAGAGAAAGAAAGAAAGGAAACCAAAAGAACCATAGCATTATTTAAGAAACAAAAGGTGGAGAGTGGAGAAAAGAAAGTAGTAAAGAGAACCTACCTGTTATGCCCAACGTGTAAGAAACATCATATAGGGGAATGCAAATACAGTTCTCCTACACGTTACAAGTGTGGTAACCCGGGCCATATGCGTAAGGATCGTAGAAACCCGATAGGCGTATGCTTTAACTACTACCAACCGTGTCATGAAAAAGCTGAATGTCGTTAAATGTCAACAACTGCATATCCTTCTAGTCCGAAGCGTACTCATCCTTTGCCTCCAATACATATCACTGAAGACAAAGATATAAAAAGAAAAAAGAAAATGTGTCAAACCCAGGGGAAAAGCTTTCCAGCTTATAGCTAAGGAAGCAAAGACTGAACCAGATGTGGTGGCAGGTACATATCTCATAAATAATTTACCTTCTCTTGTACTATTTGATTCGGGTGCAAGTATATTATTTGTGTCTGTATCTTTTTGCGAAATTTTCAACCAAATGAAAGCTAGATTCTCCTATTGAAGTTGAAATAGCTGATGATAAATCTGTAATTTTATGTAATGTATATAAAAATAATGTAATAGAGATAGATACAGTTAGATTTCCTATTGAACTTATTCCTATGACAATGAGAGAATTCAAAGTAGTAGTTGGAATGGGTTAGTTAGGGCGTCATCAGGCTACCATCTTATGTGAGGAGGAAGTCATACGGGTTCATACCCCAAGTGTGGAAGAATTTTCTATATTTGGTGATATCAAAAAGGGAAAGTTGTGTATATGTTCACTTTCCAAAGCTCGAAAATATCTTTAGCATGGTTACACCGCCTTCATAGCCATGTACTAGATACTAAACTGGAAAAGAAAGAAATAAGTATAGAACATGTAGCGGTTGTTCGCGATTATCCTAATGCTTTCCCTAATGATGATCATCTGGGGTGTCGCCGGATAGGCAAGTTGAATTCAGAATTGATATGATGCCAAGAGTTTTACAGATTGCAAAGGCACCTTACAAACTTCCCCACCAAAAATGTAGGAACTAAAGAAGCAACTACAAGAACTACTAGATAAAGGGTTCATTCAGCCCGGTAGTTCTCCATGGGGTGCTCCCATATTGTTTGTAAATAAAAAGGATAGCACGTTTCACATGTACATTGATTATTGTGAGCGTAATAAGGTAACCATACAAAACAAATACCCCTTGCCTAAAATCGATAACTTATTTAATCAACTGCAAGGAGCATCATGGTTCTCAAAATTTGATTCGAGATCCGGTTACCATCAACTTAAAATCAGTAAAGAAGATATTCCTAAAACAAATTTTAGAACTTGATATGGGCATTTTGAATTTATTGTTATGACCTTTGGTCTTACAGATGCACCTGCAACATTCATGGATTTGATAAACAGGGTATGTAGACCAATGCTAGACAAATTAGTAATTGTGTTCATTGAGGATATCCTCATTTACTCGAAGAATCCATTAGACCATGAAAAGCATCTCCGAGAAGTTCTTGAAATGTTGGGAAAAGATAAATTGTATGCTAAATTTTTTAAATGTGAATTATGACTTGAAGAAGTACAATTTTGGGTCATTTGGTTAACAAGGATGGAATCAAAGTTGATCCTGTAAAAATAGATGTTGTAATAAAGTGGGACCACCAAAGAATGCTACGGAGATTACAAGCTTTCTGGGATTAGCAGGTTATTATAGAAGATTTCATTCAGGATTTCTCAAAAACTGTTGTTCCATTAACTCAATTGGCCAAGAAAAATGCTGACTTTGTATGGGGAAGTGAACAACAGACTGCCTTTTCAACCCTTAAATAGAAGTTGTGCGAAGCTTCAGTTCTCACACTACCCGAGGAAATTAAACGTATAGTGGTATTTTTTGATGCCTCTTATCATGGTTTTGGATGTGTGTTGATGCAAAAAGGTAGAGTTATTGCTTATGCTTCCCAACAACTTAAGCCACATGAAAGCAACTATCTCACTCATGATTTGGAGTTAGCAACAGTAGTCTTTGCATTGAAAATATGGATGCACTACCTTTATAGTGTGAAGTGTACTATTTATACTAACCATAAAAGTTTGAAGTATTTTGTAAATCGGAAAAACCTTAATATGCAGCAGAGACGATGGATAGAACTCTTGAAAGATTACGATTGCAAGATACTCTTTCACCCAGGGAAAGCTAATTTCGTGGGAGAAGTTTTAAGAAGAAAATCAGGAACAGTACTCCTGAAGAACTAGTAGTTAAGGATGACAGTAACAACTCCCTTATTTGACATGATAAAAGCTGATCGGACAGAAGCATTCAAAGAAGAAAATCACAACAAAGAGCGAATCAATGGGCAAGTGGCTAATTTCATCAAAAAATAGTCGTGATTAGCTTACGTGTTATGGTCGTATATGGGTACTCGGATGTGAAGATGTTAAACAAATCCTCCTAAATGAAGCGCACTGATCCAAGTTTTCTATTCACCCAGGAGCTACCAAGATATACAAAGACTTAAAAGCATATTATTGGTGGCCAGGTATAAAACGAGATGTAGCTAAATATGTGGAAGTATTTGACATGTTTGCAAGTAAAGGCTGAACACTAGAAACCCCATGGGAAGCTACAATCCTTAGAAATACAATCTGGAAATGGAAAAATATTATTATGGATTTAATTACTAATTTACGAAACCTTGGAGCTTATGATGCTATATGGTCATTGTTGATAGGTTAACTAAAAGCGCACATTTCATTCTTATCAAGGAAACTTATTCCTCACAAAGACTGGCAAATGTCTATGTAAAAGAAATAGTATTCTGTCATGGTGTTCCAGTTTCAATTGTGTCAGACAGAGATACGCGATTTACTTCCAGGTTTCGGAACTAGTTTCGTGAATATTTGAGAACTAAACTTCACCTCAGCATAGCCTACCATCCACAAACAGATGGTCAAAGTGAAAGAATAATTCAAATGTTGGAAGACATGTTGCGTGCGTGTGTTATTGACTTTGCTGGAAGCTGGGATACATATTTATCATTAGCAAAATTTTCATACAATAACAGCTATCATTCCAGCATTGGTATGTCACCATATGAAATGTTGTATGGTAGAAAATGCCAAACTCCTTTTTGCTGGGAGCAAGGAGGGTCAAAAAGAGCCGGGTAGCACATAAGTAGTACAATGAACAACGGGGAAGATCCAACAAATACGAGAAAGATTGTTAGTTGCCCAAAGCAGACAAAAGACTTATGCAGATAGATGGAGATCACCACTTGAGTTCCAAGTAGGGGATCACGTATTACTTAATGACGATGGATTCACAAAGAGAGGAAAACTCAGTCCAAGGTTTACTGGACCATTTAAGATCACTAGGTAAGCGACCCGTGTGTCAACACGGGGATTATATAAGTCAATTTTAAATTTATATAGTTTTAAAGAGTACTAACACGTATAGTAAAAATAATTAAAAAGCATAGATAGGAATATAAAATCTCGAAGGAAATGAGTAAACATTACAAAATTTTGAAATTCATATATAAGATTATCATTAGATTTTATGTAGAATCTCTTTATAAACAACATTCATGGTTTTATTAGTAGAGTTGCCTTTATCATCGCAAATTAAAACTTTTAAACCCTCCTTACTCTTCACTCGAGAAACCGTCACATATAACTGTCCATGAGTGAAAACGGGTCGTCTAAAAAACAATCCAACATTCGATAAAGATTGACCTTGGTTTTTGTATATCGTCATTGCAAAACAAATCAAGAGAGGAAACTGTCTTCGTTGGAACTTGAATGGTATTGTAGGGTCTGATTGACAATGATTCTTTGAATATTAATGATTTAGCATGTTGATTTTTCTCCTCTTTTTTCCACCGTGGATACAAATAGGAGTATCAAATATGGTGATTTAAAGTTATTAAAATTTAAATTTGATTTTAAATAATTATTTGGCGGTGATTTTAAAATTTTAGAATAGTATTCTTTAATTTGAAAATTACGTTTTGAAAATTAAATTTGAAAGTTTCAAATTAGTTGCAACTAATCTAACATTTCTCATAATTAGTTAGTATTAAATAATTAGTTAGTATTGAATCTTTTTAAATTAGTAATAATTTATCTTCAAATTTAAATTATGTATATAATAAATTAAGTAATCTTTAAATTCAATTCAATTTAAATTAGATATTACGTAGATAAGAAACTATAAATTTTATCAAACTCATCTATTAATTTGGTTAGGAAAAACTTAGTCAAATAGTTATTAATTAAAGAATAAACAGTAAATCTTAACAAACTAATCTAGTAAATTGTTTTGAATAATCTAATATTTCTTCAAATTTCGAGATTTGTTTTTTTAATCCGTAATAACTAATTTTCAAATTTATATTATGCATATAATAAATTAACTAATCTTTAAATTGAATTCAATTTAAATTAGATATCACGTAGAGAAGAAAATGTAAATATTAACAAACTAATTTATTAATTTGGTTAGGAAAAACATAGTCAAATAGTTATTAATTATAGAATAAAGAGTAAATTTTAACAAACTAATCTATTAAATTGTTTTGACTAATCTAATATTTCTTCAAATTTCGAGATTTGTTTTTTTTAATTTGATTACATAAAATTTGGTCACTTAGTTATATAATTAGTTATTAGTTATAGGATAAAAAGTTAATTAATACCATATTAATCTATTAATTTGGTTACATAAAATTTGGACTTTTTGTTAGGATTTTCTTCAAACATCAATAATTTATGTTTTGAAATTATAAAATTCAAAATTTTGTGGCATAATATCAACGTAATCTTAAAAATCAGAAAATTTGGTCAATTAGTTATAGAAATTAAAATAAATTTTAATTTGGTTACATAAAATTTGGTCAATTAGTTATAGTAATTAAAATAAATTTTGAAATTTGGTTTTTTTTAATTTGATTAAAATAAATTATAATACTCTTTCAATCCCAAACAACTTGTTCTAACCAAGAGTAAAAAACATTGTAGCAATAAATGAATAACATTATCTCAAGCACTAAAAAATGTATGTAAGAACCAAAAAATACCGAAAAGCTAATTACGTGTCAATTGTAAAACAACCTAACCTAATGTACACTAAAAAATATTGTACCATTTTTGACCAAAGATGCATGCTTCAAAAAGAAGTACAGGTCATTTTGAAATAATATGAAAAGGCTGCAAACATATACAAATGAAATCATCAAATATAATTGAAGATACATGTTCATCTATTAAGATATGTTCAAGACTGGATGAACTTATTTGATTGTCATTAAAGAATGGCTTCCACATGATCGTTACTTTGACTTTGATGATACAATGATCATACTGACCTTTCACGTCTTTTAGCAAGGTGAATCTGTCTTCTTTCTTCAATATAGGAACAATTGTTTTTGAAGTTGAAATCACCATTGAAAGCAATGAAATGTAGAGCTGTGAAACAATTGTAGTTAGCGTAAAGAAATAACAAGTTTATGAATGATGAAATAGGTGAAATTTTGTTAAAATATCTTAATTTTCGAAAAATTGTAGTTTGTTAGGATATTTGAAAAGCATATCTTAAATTTCGAATTTTAGTTGTTATCTTAAGAATAGATATGTTAACACACTTTTAAAAAAACTAATTAGATTTTAAAAAACCTAATCACCTAAAATTATGTAAAGGTTTTACTTAATTTATGCATTTAAAAAAACTAAGTGACGTAAACCAACAATCTAATTTCGATTTTTTTTAATTTTTGTATTATAATGGAATGTTGTGATTGGTGAAAAGTTGTTTTTGAAAAGGATGCTGATGTCATACATCATTTTCTTTTAATAATGTTATTAGATTAGATTAGATTAGATTTAATTAATTAAAAAGTGTATTGTGGTCTCTTTTACTAATATTCTTTTGAATTAATGTAATCCCTATAATCTCACACTTTTCATATCTTATAGATTTGAATGTTTTCAAATGATTCTTATCCTCCTACCAAGCTTCAACCGACGATATTAATTTGATTTTTCCCAAGAGATTTTTTTGCGGTTTCTTAATCTCACGGTTGTTAAGCTTCTTCTACATATTTTTATGTATTACAGATTCTCAGATTTGTAATTAATCTTCTTATGCACGTTTTTTTTGGCATCATCTCTATTTTGTTTCTTAATCTAGGTTTATAATTAATTAATGCTCCTATTTATCTATGGATTACACATTCCTTTTTCTATAAAACATAGACACACCATCAATTATTCAGTTATTTCTTTTGTTACTAATCTAAGATCATCGTTTGATGTGTTTTTTCTCCGGTTATAGGTGTGTGTTCATTCATAAATTAGTCTACCTAACCTTTGAAATCACATATTTGTATCTAACCTTGACAGTCGATGGTGGTGATGATGCCTGAAGTCGATGGTGGTGGTGCCGGAATTCGATGATGGTTGTGGTGAGCCGGAAGTCTATGATGGTAGTGATGGTGCCTGAAGTCAATGCACACACACGGAGCTTCTTGGTCTCGTTTCGATTGAATGCCGGAAGTCGGTACACACATGGTGGTGATCAGTGCATTATTATTATTATTGTTATTATTATTATTATTATCATTATTATTTTATTATTATTATTATTAATTAATTATTTAATGTTAAATGAGAAAAGCCATGTCACCTGTTATGCCACATCACATGTAACATGTTATCAAAGGATTATGAGGACTCTGTAACGCAGCCAAAATTAAAAAGCTTATTTTTTTAATAATATAAACTCCGTTCGAGTTTTGAAACTGCGTAGGTACAGCTGTAAATGCAATATTTACAAAACCTGCTTTTACAAAATATTACAGCTGTCATAGCGGAAGTATATTTAATAACTAATTCTATATTTGCAACTCATACCATAAGTTGCAACAAAATATTAACCAAGGTGTTACCGATACGGCCAACCATTACATAATATAAACATATAAACAAAGTATTCAAAAGTGTGTTCCCCAAAATCAACATTGAATCTACAGCAGGTACCCGTCCTCACCAGCCAAACTATTTACCTAGGCATAGAATGCACATGAGAGGGTTAGCTATAAATAGTTAGTAAATAACAGTTAAGCGGAAGCATCATAACAAACATATCATATATATCATATCAACAAGCAAGTCTATCCTAGCACATTGTGAAGCACTGGTTAGTCAGCAGGAACCACGTCTTGCAGGGTAATCAGCCCGGCTCAGTGTGCCTGGCTAGGGAAACCGACACCTCCTCCGCACCGGTGGAGAAGCGGGTAGCGGTCCACCATTGCGTTAACGGGAAACTCACCCCAATCGGGCTCCGTGGGAATTGAGAGCCCATCATAGTGTTGAGGGCCGGAGGGTCGGCAGGAACCAGGATTCGTGATCATCGAATCACTGCACATCAAAGCTGACGGCACAAGGCCTCGACTAGATCCAGACAAGCTGGCCTCAAACATCCAATAAAGTACCGGTACTAACACACATTAGCCTACTTAAGCCACAGCATAACATAGTTGGCCTACAAAAGTCATGGCATATCATAATTGGCCTACAAAAGCCATAGCCTATCAAATTGGCCTACAAAAGCCATAACATATCATTGTTGGCCTACAAAATCCATAACATACGTACATATCAAATTACAACTCAATTAGCCTTCAAAAGCCTTTAATATGCATAAATATCCAATCTTTGGTTTCTAACATTCAATCAACTATATAAAATTCTTGTTATCATGCTTAAGTTAACCGGTACTCAACTGTTGAGCTATAACGGGCAAATATAGTGTTCTGGCTCTTCTTGGTCATCAGACGCACCTATAACACGTTATTTACATTTAGACCATCAAACGCGCAAAGGAATGATCAAGACACTTAAAACAATGTCCTACTAGTGCTTCTACCTATTTACTAACTTATAACCTCAACTCATACATCAAAACACGAAAGAACAACAAACTGATTTCTGGCACCAGGGGGATCGCGCCGCAAGGCGCCTGTAGTACCAAAACCAGTTTCTTGCACAGCAGATGCAATTTGATCCAAATCAATACCAATACAACTTTAACCAATTTTTAGTGTTCCCTAGCATCATTTGGCACTTGTAGGATCTTTCTAACACTCCTAACACTTACTCAATTAATTCATACAAAAATCAAACTTAAATTGACAAAGAACTATCCATTTTGGCCAAAACTTAGAATACATCAATTCCAACACTTCCAATGCATCATTCCTACTTAAAATGACTTATTGAAGCCATTGGAACTGATGGAATCAATTAAAACCATTGTTTGATAGCATTTTCCAATTTTTTGACCATTTATTGCCTATTTTTCACTATTTTAGCCAATTCAATCAAAACCACCATTCCAATCTGAAATTTATGTTCCAATCAATCCATATGAGTTATATGAACTTGTTAGAACATTAAAAGTCAGTCCTTGATGGTCAAATTGGGTTTGACCCATTTTTGACAATTTTGACCCATTTGGACCATTTCTTGAATTTGAGCAAATTGAACAATTTCAATGTATAAAATGTGTTCTTAACTATCTATCGGAGTTGTAGGAACAATTAGAAGCATAGAAATCAGTCCATTGATGGTCAATTCGGATTTGACCTAAAAACCCAACAAAACTCAAGAATGAAGAACATGGAGGAATCTTGAACTTAAGGAAGAATAGATGATGATGATGATGATGATGGAGTTATGAACTGATTTGGAAGCTCAATTTATTGCTGGAATGGAAGCTCAACTGATTTCCCTGTGATTCTCCTTCTTCAAGCTTCAAGAACAAGAGGAGTGTGTGTGTGTTAGTGTGTGTAATGTGTGTCACGTATGTGTGTGTCTGTGTAAGCATAGAGAGAACCGACTTGTGGGTTTAATTATCCACAAGTGGGTATATTGTTCCCCTTTTCAACTTATAACTCGACACCCGTTTACCTGTTTCAACTAACGGAGATATTTTCGAAATCCTTTTCTTAAACTGTTTATTATTTTATCATTTTTATCTATTTTTATATTATAATTATCACCTCATTTAATAGCTATTTTTAATAATTTATACCATTACTAACATATATATATTTATTTTAGTTTATTTAAAATATCTAACGTACCACGTTCGCGCGCGTCTAGGCTCTTTTTTAGGATGTTACAGACTAGGTTAAGGAAGCCCTCCTATATAGTTGGGCAAATCCAATAATGTAATGATACACTAAATGGTAGATTTTGAAACTTCAGTGCATTCAATAATAGTTTTGAAAGATGGGTATACACAATAGCAAAAAGTGATAACTTCGGTATACTTTTATAAACTAAACCCTTTTTTATCAATGGTTATAATTAGTTCTCGCGGTACATAAAAATGTTTCTCAAATAAACCATCCATTAGATGTGGCTCTGTTAAATCTCGCGGTCGTAATTCACCCATTGCCATTGATAAAAATGTTAAATCTCGCGGTCGTAATTCATCCATTTTGAAACTTTGGTGCATTCAATGGTGGTTTTGAAAGATGGGTATACACAATAGCAAAAAGTGACAACTTCGGTATACTTTTAGAAACTAAATACTTTTTTATCAATGGCTATAATTGGTTCTCGCGGTACATAAAAATGTTTCTCAAATAAACCATCCATTATATGTGGCTCTGTTAAATCTCGCGGTCGTAATTCACCCATTGCAATTCACAGTCATCACAATTCATAGTTGAGTTATGAAAAAAATGAAAGGCCAAATGTAGATCATCCCATCAAATCAAATGAAGGGTCAGGATAAAGTCTTTTATTCTCATGATTATTTGCATTCTCAATTGACCTCCTACATATAGGGGTCATTTGAGAATCGTTCTTATTGCAAGAAACGCGAGAACAGATCTTAGCTCTTGATTAATATAAATCAATGTCTAATAATTGGGGGAGGGTTCAAACGAAAAAGTTAAGCCTTATTAAAAAATGACTCATTTACTAGGACGCAACTAATGATTGGGTAAATATTTAAATGACCAAAATAGCCTTACTAATGACTCATTAATGGTGGTTACAAATGGGCATCAAGCGCGGTTCTCTCAATAATAACGATACTTAATTGAATTTCCCTATATCTGTCTATATATAGGGTAAAGTTAAGTATATAATCAGCCTTATATGTAAAGCCTCCGGAACGAATCTCAGCCTTTAGATTTGAATGATCAAGACTACAACCAAATATGAATTTTACGTAAACTGAATATGCACTTTCGACAAAATATGCAAATTGCGTAAATAAATATGCAGTCGTAATTTTAAACCTTGATTATCCAAATTTAATGGTTGAGATTGGTTATGTATATAAGGCTACATCTGCATTGATCCTTGTTATATGTGTGTGTGTGTGTGTGTATATATACACACACACATACTATTCAATAATATGCATAAAGTTATCAATCAAATACATACTTTTTTAACAAACAAGTACATGAAACTATAATTTAGAAAGGTTTATATCTTATATTTATAATATTATATATTATATATGATCAGGGACGGAGCCAGATTTTTCAGTTGATGGGGCATCGTTACTACTAATGATATGTAGTATCTAAGTAACATAATAAAAATAGTAAACTATTATGAGATTGCTTACTTGTAAACTACTAAAAACTGGTTACGTTCGACAGTAGGAATATTTTTTGTTTTTCTATGAAAAATTAATTGGAGAGGTTTTCGTTTTCTTTGATAAATTAAAAACATGTTTGGTTGAGATATTTTCGTATAAAAGTTGTAACGCCCCAATTTTTTTAAAAATCATAAAATTAGAGTAAAAAACAATCACATCATTTCCAACAAAATCTTAACGAGGTTTACCCGGAACGACATGTCTTCGGAATACAAAATCTTAAGTAGTATCATTTAATTAAAGAAATATTGTTCTCAAATAATTATCACATAATACTGAAGCAGTGCACTATTTCACATTTTGGGTCACAGTTGACCGCGCAAGCAGTATCAAGGATTACACATTTCTAACTGTTGTGTTTTCACCATAATTTAACACAACCCTTCATTTTATGCTTAAACACATTAGATACACTTTTACATATACATAACATGCACACTTCACATTAATATAATCAGCAAGTTAGTATAACTCACCTAATTGCCGCACAAGCAATAACAATAAATTTTAGTTATGTATCCAGAAGATTCACGTCTACGTGCAATCACCTACAATTAAGGTTCCCACATTATTAGATTTTATCTAGGGCCACATACCTTATACACACTAGCACACTATAGAAATCCTAGAAATCCATCACTCAAAGCAATTTGCGATTCCCATGATTTGTGATTAAGGCAAATGGCTCAATTATGATTCTATTCACTACTTTCGCAATTGGGATTATTAATACGTTTTACGATTGGCCTAGTCTGTCCATTCTATGATTGTGTTCTAACTCAAGATTTGCAATTCCACTCAATCGTGAATTAGGATTGCGTTATAGTCATAATTTGCGATTCACTCTTGGATCCAATTTGTAATTCATGATTTTACGATTCTTAACCCTAAGGGGTTTTCGATTCAAGTTTACGATTTCCAACTCTACAAGGTTTTCGATTCATGTTTCACGATTCTCAAGTTTTACGATTATCCTTCATGATTCAACATTAGAGTTGATATGCGATCCATAGACATGGGGAATCCCCTAAGGGACTCAACCCCTAATTTGCAATTCCAACTTTACACACATTTACAATTCCCTTAGTTACTAGTTTTCGATTCCATCCTAACTTGATTTACGATTCACCCTAGATTGTGGATTTACGATTCAACTCTTTTTACCATTTACAGTTGGGGTTCAGTTCAAGGTTTACGATTCAGGCACCACGTGTGAATTACGATCCAGTAGTTCTCAAGAACATTTACAATTCATGGAACACAATCGATCATTTTTTAAATCAAACTCAACCAAATCTTAACCAAATTACATGATTCTTGTCCCAATAGTTACATGTCCTCATTTTAGTAAACCCTTATCATTTAATTGTATTTCTAACAAGATTTAAGTGTCTAAACTCTATATTTATCCCTCGGTTTCTTCCTTTAGTTCCAACCGCTCAAAACTCAAACATTCACAGAGGTACCAATATCTTCTACTCCCTTTGGTAGGGTTAATACCAAAGCTTCGCATAATTTCCACCGTAAAGTCTCGAATGCTTGTCATTGTTATGTGCTCCAATTGAAACGTAAACTTTTCTTCGTCGTCTTGGTCAACGACACCATAATTTTTTAGAAGTCTTTGATAAACCTTCGGTAATAACTAGGTAAACCCAAAAAGCTTCTAATCTCAATAGGACTCTTCGGTACCTCCCATTTTATTACGACTTCAATTTTGGCGGGATCCACTTTAATTTCGTCTTTGTTCACTACATGCCCTAGGATATACCTCTTGCAGCCAAAACTCGCACTTCGATAATTTCATGTAAAACTTCTACTTTTTCAACGTTTGAAGTATTCCTCACTAGTGCCCCCCATGCTCCTCCTCGGTATTTGAGTAGATTAGGATGTCGTCTTTGAAAACTATCACTGATTTGTCTAAGATGGGCCTGCACACCCGGTTCATCAAATCCATAAATGCAGCAGGTGCGGTTGTAAGCCCAAATGGCATAACTACGAACTCGAAGTGACCATAGTGCATTTTGAATGTTGTTTCAATTGATGGTAGCCCAAACTTTCATATAAAAACCTTTTACGTTCTCTTCATTTAATACATTATATGAAACCAACGTGAATTATTAAACAAGAAACAACACATACACACAGAACACACACAGGTTCATGGCCAGGTATCCGTGCGAAGACCTTAATTAGGGTTTAGGGGTATCGTTATCCTTGTTTCTGATTTCGAGTAATACCAGTCCTCCGATCACCACCCTTTTAAGTTTGGGTGAAATATGGTTTAATCATCAAAGTTTCACTTACTTTTTGGTTTAACATTAAAGTTTTTTTTGATGATTTAACCATAAATTTTTGTTTACCTTTCACTTTAACCATTTTTACCTACTAAACCAGTATTTATATCCAAACACCTCCTAAACCCCCTCTCAAACACACCAAAACATCCCTAAAACTCCTCCCAAACATACTTCACTCACCAAACACCCCCTACCTCTCTCTCTCTCTCCCCGTCACTCTCCCTCTCCACCTCTCTCTTTATCCCTTAACCTTCTCTCTCTCCTCATCACTCTCTCTGCCTCTCTCTATCTTTATCTCCATATGAAGGTGAATATGAGCTCAGGGGTGTGAAGGTAGCCGTCGTCGATCGACCTCCACCGCCACTCTCCCTCTCTACCTCTCTCTCTCCCTGTCATTCTTCCTCTCTGCCTTTCCTCTCCCCGTCACTTTCACACTTCAACACTCTTCAAATCTTCAAAGATGTGCATCGCCTCCACCGCATACCACTGTCATCTGTGCAGATCGTTTATGAACCCCACCAATTTCAAGATCCGAAACCCCACTGCATACCACCACCATCGCCGATTATGAATCCCACCGATTTCTAGATTTGAAAAGTTCACCGATTTCTACATCTGATTTGTGTGTATTTATGGGTTAACAAATCAGTTTAAGGTATGTCTATGTAAATCGATTTGTCGATTCATGTGTTTGTAAAACCATCTGTGCAAATCGTTTATGAACGAGATTTGTAGAAGCATCGATTATGTTTTCTTTTTCCAATTTTTTTAAGAAGATGAAGATTAGAACCGGATTATGTTTGTAGATATGTGCTAATTGTTTATGAATGAGATCTGTGCAAATCGGCTACGATTATGTTTTGTTTTTTCTAGATCTGTGCAAATCGTTTATGAACCAGATTTGTAGAACCATATCTCTTCATCTTCTTATGTTCTTCATGTTTGAAGTTTGGAAGAACATGAATTAAAAATATAAAATAAAAAGAAAATATGTAGTTTACCTCCTAAACATGTATAAGGTAAACAAATGGGTCAAACCATAAAACTAGCATAACTTAAGGATTTAAATAGAAGCCAAACTAAACTTTATGGTTAAACCATTTAAAAACAACTTTGATGATTATACCGAAAAATAAGATAAACTTCGATGATTATACCATATTTTATCCTTTAAGTTTCAACTCAGGGATTTCTCAGTCAAACATAGTTTAACTATCATTGTTCTTTCTCGGATACAAATTCTTTTGTCATCCCTAATTGTGAACCAATTTATTAGATAATTTTTTATTCGTTTAATTATCTCCTAAAAACTAGTTATATTCATTGCTTTAGAATGAACTAAAAAAGAGTTTGTACCGGGTTGTTTATGTTAATGCCCTTAATGTAATAATTTAAGCATAAAATGATCTATTACAAATAACATGACGTAATAGATAGTTAATGATATCACGTCATCCATTTTAACTAGTTGTATCAATCGTTTTATATTTAAACTACTAAATATAAACTATTAACAAAATCATATTACTATTTAACCACATTTTATCAACGATATGATATTATCAAAATTTGGGAAAATGATATGTACAGCTAGAAGCATTTATGATAGGTGTTTTCACTCTCACAAATGACTGACATACCCCTAATTTAAAATGTTTGTGACTGTGAAAACATCTATTATAGATACAGCTAGAAGTATATATTCTCTCTATAAAGTTGTGAATGATTGAAGGGAAATATTAAACTTTTACTATATATACAACTAATGCCTCGTGTTGCATGCCGTTGTAGTCACCTCTCAATGATGCGTTGTAAAGTAACATGTTATCAAACTTTTATAGTGATAAAAAGCAAGGGTATAATTGACATTCCATATCTTAAGCTTTTCAAATAATCCCTTCCATGGCAGACAAGGTAAGCATGGCATCAACTCATGGTTCCACATTAAAAAATGAGACTTCATTAATTCCCTCAATAGATGACTTGCACCCTTTTGTTCTTACCTTTTGTTACTATTTTCTAAACAAGATTCATTTCTTTTAGTAAACTATGAAGAAACTTATACTTTTGAGTTAAAATAAGTAATCTTTTGATCACTTTTCTTCTGACATTAAAGTTCAATGTTAAGAGGGGTGGTTGAAATTGCGTTTTGGTATTGATTTTTAGGGTTTTCGATTCGTAAACGTTAAAAAATTGTTTGTTATTGCGTTTTGAAAACATGATTATGTGTTTTTTTCCTACAAAGGTGGATTTAGAGAAGGCATTCCACACTTGTTTTTTTTTTGTAAAATGTCGTTTTGAAAATATCATTTTCGTAAAGTAATCCCGAACAACCAAAAAGTGAACATTAAAGGCCCGTTGTGACCCCTCCTTGTAGTCACAACGCCCGCATGAAACGCGTCCCATCACTAGGACTTCCTCATCATCGCAGGGTCATCGTATCTCGTCATCCACGTGATGCTTGTCACGAGCTTTTTTCCTTGTTAAATTTTTCAAAGAATAATGCTTGCAACAACTTGATTTACTTAAAAATAATAATGTCCTGTTATGACAGCCATCTCTAAGATTAATTAGTTATATGTCAGTCATACTGATATGCTGCTCAATTTTAACGGAGTTAAGCCTTAATTTATAATTTACATGATTTGTTTTATTAATTGTCAAGTCATGATTTATTGGTATCAAATAATTGGATATAGTGGTGGTCCAGGTTCTTTTACTTTTGCTTATTTTTTATCAATTATATTTTTGTCGTATGGTTGGTACGTTCCAATTTCGTATAGCAAGTAAGCTACACGAGATTCTGAACTTTAGCAAAGAGATTTCGATGCACGTAGTCGTAATCACAAAAAGAATAAAAAAACCCTCCATTATTAGCTTGTAGTAAGACCATGCGCATCCAACCAGCGGGTGATGAGCCGCTGGTTGGAACGTGGCACATATGAACACCATCGCCCCCCTCCCCCTTCACTCAGCTGGTCTATTTAAGCTAGTTCACACTCGCGCTCTCCCAGTGACGGACCCAGGATTTCAAACGAGTGGTGGCACCATTGAGTGAGTGGTAGCACTGCTTCGAAAAAATCGAAATTTACACTACGAAAAATAAAAATTTACACTACGCGGATTAAATTGACTGGTGTCCCGTGCCACCACGGGAAAACACATAGGTCCGCCCCTGCGCTCTCCCCCCCCCCCCCTCTTCTTCTTCTCTCTATCTCTCTCCTCTCTCTACATTTAATTCTTTTTCTAATAGAGAATGGTTGAGGGGATTGGATGTGTGGATTAACGGGATGAAGGGGGATGAAAGGGAAAAATGATGTGACGTTCATAAAACAAGGAGAAGAAGAGGGATGGATGCTGATGGTCTAAGGGGAGGACATTATTTTTAAACCAATAGTATTTCGGGGTTTTCCATTTTGTCACAATTCATTAATTTAACATCAACGGATCACTTTGCCGATAGCAGGAATCAAGAAAAGAAAACATACACTATAATCGTGGAAGAAGTTGAAGAGTCATGCGATCGGGCAAAAGCATATCGAAGCTTACTTTCAAGGCCCAATCGCATGGAAGATAGGGTGGGTGTCGAGTAAGATAGGGAAGATAAAACAAAGCTGGAGGCAAGGAGGTGGAAGAGTGTTAGTTCTCACTATATCGTGCGGGTAAAATATGATTGGTATAACTTCTAATGGGCTTGTGAACAACAAGAACAAGTTTACTATTGATGGGAGACTATTGAGAAAGCCCAATTTAATTGATAGTATAGGAGAGAGTTGACTTAATTAGTGTCAACATATATGAAGCCCATATTTTGGTCGATAAAGAAGTATGTGGGCTAACTTATTCTTCCGTTCTTAGCAGCAGCAATGAATTGGAGAATTTGGGGCCAAAAATTCTTTTGAAGATTAGGAAAGTGAAAAATATCAAGAAAAGTTAACTGGGTTAAGGCCCCAGTGCTGTATGACATGACCAGGTTAAACAACAGAATAATTTAAAATAATTTATTATTAAATAGAAGTTTGAATCGAATACAAAATATTAAAGTATCATTCATTAAAAAAAATTTAAAATAATTTATGATTAAATAGAATTATTGCCCAAGATGTCACTCTTATTTGAATTCAAAATCTTCTTTTCAAAATTTAAATTTGAAGTATTAAAGAAAATTTTATAATGTTATAGTTTTACCCTTAAACGTTTTTTTGATTGTCGAGTTGACCCTAACCCGACTCATTTATTTTCGTGTCGACCCGCTTTTAACCCGTTTCGTGTTTGTGTCACTTTTTTTAGTGTTGGGTTCGGGTCGTGTTTCGTGTTGACCCAAAAGTTGTCGGCTTACATATGACCTGTCTTTTTTTCTTTCTTCCCACATGTCATATCAGCCCCACATCACATTTTCTTCCTCTTTCTCTTTCTTACCCAAATACCTAGTATAGCCTAACCCAAAATAATACAATCTTTTGCCCATTTTTAAAATTATT
>JAUEJL010058594.1:0-18991 GCA_032274825.1 Drosophyllum lusitanicum | reverse complement strand
GGATGTAATACTGCAAAGGAAATATGGGAAACTTTGAGGAAAAGACATGTCGGAGTGGATAAAGTACAGAAAGCACGTCTGCAAACCTTGATGATTGAATTACAAGCACT
The DNA here is from genome assembly GCA_032274825.1 of Drosophyllum lusitanicum. Taxonomy (NCBI): domain Eukaryota; kingdom Viridiplantae; phylum Streptophyta; class Magnoliopsida; order Caryophyllales; family Drosophyllaceae; genus Drosophyllum; species Drosophyllum lusitanicum. Next base: position 18,881 of record JAUEJL010058594.1, on the reverse strand, counting down.
CCAAATGAAGGAGGACGAGACATTGGATGCATTTACGGTCAAACTAAACAGTTTCGCTACCAGGGCAAGGGAATTAGGAAAAACCTTGGACCAATCATTACTGGTACGTAAACTTCTGGATTCCATGCCGGACAAATTAGTTATTCAAATATACTTACTAAATTGTCAACTCAAACTTTTTAACAAGATTATTTTGAGATTTTATACATTAAATATACACTATTTGAGTAATATTTGAGTAATTCGTATAACACAAGATACCAAATATTTGAAGCTTAAGGATTTCTAAAACTTATTGATCCTAGGATTTGTAGCGTCCATTTAAAAGGTGTATCTCATCTGGACGTCAATACATGAATCCTTTAGTGATTTAGGTCCAGATTGTTTCGCAGAATTCAAAGGAATGGAATTGATTTAAATTTCATCCAGCCTAACTATATAATGAACTTTCCGTTACTTGAGGAAATATAAACATCCTAAAGAATGAGATTTCATTCAAAAACAAGTTTACCAAACATAATACACCAGGGAATTTGATTTCAATTTCATTTCATTCATTTGAAATCTGTGAAATAAACGGGACCTTAAAGTCAGAAGGTTGGAGCTTTGGAGGTGTTCACCGATTTCAAGAGGTAAAGATCAAACTTGTTTACGTGTTTGTGTTATTAGTTCTTAAAATCATAAGATCTTTAGCTCTAAGGTGGCGTTTCGTTCGCAGAATATTTTTGAAGGAATTGAAATCTTGAAAGGAATTGGAATCTGTCAAGAATTGAAATTTGAATATGTGAAATGTTTGGTTGGTAGGAAATAGAATTGGAATTTGGTTTTAGTAATGTAAATTGACATAATTGCCCTTCTTGTTTTTTTACTTATTTTTAGTTTGTTTTATAACTTTTGTAAAAATATATTATATAAATTATAAAAATATTAAAATTTCATTTTATTAATTGAGCATTTATAGCAATTAATTGTGAAAGTCACGCTAATAAACATCATAAGTTAAAAATCATTACAATACACATCCGCATAAATTCTCAAGTCATCACCTTCTCAAATCATCAGTTTCACATTGTAAGTCGGACATATTCAACATTGTGGAGGAAGGCTGCGGCTGAGAGTCTAGAGGCGGCGGCGGAGGAAGACTGCGGCGGAGGGTCTGAAGGCGATGACGGAGGAAGGTTGTGGCAGAGGGTCTGGAGGTGACGACGGAGGAAGCTGCAGAGGAGAGTATGGAGACTGAGGAAGAAGCCTTTGGTGTTTAGAGGGTAGAGTCGGCTCACGTGTTATGTCGACGGAATGAAATAGATATATTAGAGCCGTAGAGATGTTTAAGGGTAACAAAGATTTTAAAATCATTCTATCTAGTGATGGAATTCACTTTCCCTCATTTGATGAATTCTAATTCCTTCATATTCCCTCATTAAACTGAACTAAACACGGAAATCCTTAGGAATTGGATTCCAATTCCTTCAGGATCGCAAGAATTCCTGCCAATCAAACGCTACCTAGGGGTTTTCATTTATGCCCTTGTTAAGCTCGACCAATGAGAGAGGAAGCCCGATGTGTTCTTTTTTATTTTACAAAGTGAAGAAGATGTTGGTATCTAGAAAGATGTCAATGGAAGGTTAAGAGGTTAACAATATTAATTAGTTTGATAGAGCTAATTAAATAATTTTTTAACGATTAATATCACTTTAAAATGAAGTACAACTATTTGAAAATAAATAAATAGACAGGTCGAGCGTAGCTTAATCTTTTTAGATTAAGAGACTAATAAAATCTGGAAAATTACGACCCAAGACAAAACCCGTTATATTAACTAATCTTCATAAACCAAAATTTAGTTAACTCTGAATTTAAACTCATAAGCATTTAGACATTTAGTTAAGAAACAATTTAATAACGTGTCGCTAAAGCAAAAGCATGTTGCTAACATTTATTAATCTATTTTTATTTTATTTGTTTGAAGCTAATATTATATGATTGACTAAAAGTGGCCCATTTTAAATCCAAGTAGCCCACTAGTGTAAACTAATATTTCTTCATAATTTTGGATCTGATATAGCATGGGTGTACATTCTTGAAATATGTTATGTTTCAGTGTTACATCTAACGCTACATAAATCTATTTTATATATTAAATATGCTTAAACTTAAGTACTATTCACGCTTCAACACTTCAAACATTTTTATTTTTTATTTTAATACTAAATTTAATTTATCAAATAAACATTAATTAAATTACAAAATTAATAAAATATAATAAAACGTAAAAATTAAAAATAAAATAAACACTAATTTTTTTAATTAATTAAACATTATATAAAGAAATTCAAGATTACATTAACCTAATAAATATATAAAAAAACACGCACTTTATTCATTATCCTCATCATCAGATACTAGAGTGCTTATATGCTCCATCAAATTCGAACGTAGATTATTATGCATTTCGTGACAATGTAGTTTGCAAGAGTCATGTTTGAAATTTCGGTCATATGTGGATAGTGCTCCAGGGATGATGGTAGATCTATTTCATCAAACACACAAATCGCTTGGTTCTTGCCTTGTAATGTCATATTGTGTAGTATTACACATGCGTACATGATGTTGCGTAACCTTTTTGTAGACCACGTTCGTGCCGGATTTTGCAATTGTCAACGCGCTTTAAGGACACCGAATGCTCTTTCAATGTCCTTCCTTGCCGACTCTTGAGCTTTTTTTGAAATTTTTAGGCTTCTAATCTTGTGGATATTGAAATGATTTGATAAATGTCGCTCATTCTGGATATATCTCATCCGCAGGATAATAGTCATACTTGTATGTAATCATGTTCACTACGAAAGGACACATGGGTGCTTTGCCACTTAATACGCAGTTAAATATCGGAGATTGATTAAGAACATTAGATAAGATATTTGAATCTTGAAGACTTATTCGTTGTATCTCTAAATATAAATGATTACCCGATGCATAATTACTCTTTCTCTGTATTCTCTTTCTCTTGTTCTCTATTATTCACAACAAGAATCATTGAATTTTGTTCATGTTTTTGGTAAATATTTCACACATGTTTTTTTTAAGACGTTAGCCTAAAAGGTTGAAATCAATTAAAAATCAGACTTGACCCGGTAATTTAGGATATAGTTTTCGAACGATGGTAAGAAAAACTTCAATTGTCATTATTTTTGGTTCTTGTCCAAAACTGAATTTCCCTTTTTATTTTAACAAAACAACACCTTAACACAAGACATTATAGGTTTAAATCACTAGTCTAAAAGTTTGTATTCGGTTCGCAGAATAGTTTGGGAGCGAGAAAATACACAGAGACAAAGAAGTACCAACCTTACAATCAAAGCAATGTCATTTGAAAAAGTCACCATTAGAGACCATCAAAACCCTCAACAAAACAGACACAACTCTTTGGTTAGGCAACCGAATCTTTACACAAATGACAAAAACTACTTGTCACCACCGGTCATCAATTACTATTTACTTCTATGAGTTCTATACAAATCTGTCATCCTCTATCAGCAGCTAAAGTTCCCAACCATGCCCGTCTTCACTTGCTTCAAACCCATTCTTAACCTGAAATTCTGAAAACACCTTTCCGGGCACGTGTAATCCAGGCTTTTTCATCTCCCGCAACAGTCTAGACCTCTTCATGCCATCCAGGTTCTGCCAAAACACACAAATGGCTGTCAGTATGACCCCGTTTAAGAGAAACTCCACCCAAATCAACCCATTCAAATGCAAATGTGACGAAACTGTCGTCATTGTTAGTGAGTCATTAATTTAACATGGACATCGACAAAAAGAGTACACAGAAATCAGGCTGATCAGCTTATGACAGATCTGACGAGCCTTCTTGGCTAATGACCCATTTGAGTAACAAGCCTTACAACCCTTAAATGCCTTCTGATCCTTGCCATAAGCTGAGTTAAAACCTTCCTAATCTCGATTATTAGTTCCTTTTTATTAGTCATAAAAAAATTAATAAAACCAGTTACGGGGAACATGTGCTGATGGTTTGCAATTTTACATACCTTCGGTTGTTTAGCATTGGGAAGAAATTGCATGTGTCTATAGATGTTTGGCTGCCGGTATGGATCATAGAGGGATGCTCCAACATATGATTGCATTCCATAGTACGGATTGAGATAATGATTGTTACCAATATTCAGTTTTGATGAAAAAACAGCTTGTAACTTTTGGGCACATTCTTCTTTACTCATAGCAACACTAACATTCATGTACTTTCCATGGTAAAAGTGGCCTGCACAAATTCGGTTAAACCAGAATGAAGTCTTGGGTAGAGATGAGAAATACAAATACGTAAAGAATACAAGATGCTATAAAATTAGTCACCATTAAGAGAATCATGAGCTTTCTTTGCTTCTTCTGGTTTGGAGAAACACACGAATCCAAATCCTTTGCTAACCCCATCTTTATGGCGAATCACTTTGGTTAAACCTACCTTCCCAAAAACACCGAAAGTTTCTTCAAGAGCTTTTTCATCCACTGATGAAGCAAGATTCCTCACGAAAAGATTTGAAGCTTTTGGTTTGTCTTCTTGATGAGAAAGTTTCAAGAACCCTTTTCTTTCAGCTTTCTTCATAGCCTTTCCAACAAACCATTCCTTAGAACCTGTTTTCATGCACAAAGTGTAAAAAAAACTCAAAAACCTAAAACCCAATACATTGCATAAAGTAGACAAGTTGGGACGTTCTTTTATACCGATTATTGCACCATTTAGAGCCTCAATGGCCCTTTTCGCACTGTCGTGTGTCTCAAAGTTTACAAACCCGAACCCTCTTGATTTCCCTTCAGCATCATTCATGATCACCGCACTTGTGACGTTACCATATTCAGAAAACTTCTCCTTTAAGAGATTCTCAGTGTAATCTAAATCAAGATTTTTCACATACACGTTTGTAAATTCAGGTTCCTTCCTTTCACTTTTCTTCAGAAACTTGGCCACAGATCTTGAACAAGAAACCATGTTTAAAACGTTACTAAAAAATGAATCTGAATGTTATGATCATAAATTATCAAAAGAAAGATTAACCCAAAACCTATGTCAGGGCCATAAAAAGCTATAAAGGTGTCATAATTTTCATCACACGGATAATTCTAATTAATCTTTCATAATATGAGTTATGGAGGCTGAAAATCTCGAAATCCCCAAAAATAAGTTGAACCCTTGAACTTGAACCATAATTAGAAGATGGGATACTATGAACAAAAATCAAGAACAGACGTTTGAAGAATTAAGAAACGTACATGGTTTTATCTTCAAGCGCAGTTCCATCTAGGGCTGCAAGAGCGTCATTAGCCGATTCCTCTAACTCAAATTGCACAAAACCAAAACCCTTACTCTTGCCATGAGAGTCTTTAGCAATTTTACACGACAGAATCCTCCCAAACTTCCCAAAAACCTCTTCCAATCTTGCATCACTGACCAACGAATCCAGATTCTTCACAAACAAATTCGCTACCCCTGTTCTTCTCATAAACGGATCTCGTTGACACCACATTATCCTCATCGGTTTTCCCTTCAATTCAGTATGGTTTAACCTCGACAACGCCACATTCGCTGTTCAAATTCACAATCTAACCAAATCAAATCCTCCACAAACGAAATCAAACTAATCAAAGAAAAAACAAAAGAATCAAATCAACTACATACCGTGAGAACGAATGCAGAAATTAACGTAGCCGTAGCAGAGTGATTTGCCGGAGAAACGGTCTCTGCAGATACGAACAGAAAACAACGGACCGAAGATGGAGAAAAGGTGACAGAGATCGTACTCGGTGGTGTCAGGGTGAAGATCGCCAACGTAGAGGGCGTTGGCCGATAGTAGGAACGGCGGCGGAGGAGTTGGAACTATGATATGCATTGCCATAACGAATAAAATCGAATTCAGAGAGATTTAGTGAAATGCAAGAACCCTAGCTAGCTTACAGTGCGAATGGCGTTTGAAGTCGGTGTGTATATATATATAGTTATATACCCTCCACGTGCAGAGGGAAATTCTGTTAGTTCGTTAAACCGTTTCGTTTTTCTTTTTCCTTTTTTTAATACAAGTTTTATAAACTACACTAAAAAGATCTTTATTCTAGCGGTATTCAAAATGCATTAAGGTGCTCTCTAAATACAATAACCTTTTACTATCTTACAAAGTTACAGATTACTTGTATAGTATGATACAATTTCCAAAAAGAAAACACACAAATTAAACTATAAACAACCAATATTATATCAAAATTAACTAAACGATGTTGATCTCCTGCTATATTTGGCCGTTGGCTTCGGGCTCGAGTCTTTCAAAACCTCTGCATATTTCAAAAGCTCGGTTTTTTGACCATCCGATGAAGAAGGCGAATCTAAACAACCACCACCATGGTGGACTTCTGCGATGGAATCGACCCTTTTATGTATTCCTACATCACTATGCCTATGAATCGACCTTTGTGAATCCATTGACTGTTTAGATGAACTTCCTAATTGCCAGAAAGAATTATCACTAAACGAATTCATATCTTCTCCAAACGACGAGTTTCTACTATAGCTACGTTGGCGGTGATGGTGGACATGGTCGTGGTGGTCTTGGTGGTGGTGGATATGTGTGTCTTTCCCTCTTAAGAACTTAACAAGCTTCCCAAAAAACTTATAATTGCTCTTAGAAGATGAATAATCAACGACAGAATCATCAAGCTCGCCAGAATCCGTTATGTTAGAAGATTGGGGGCTTGACCATTGATCAGAATCAAGCTCAGGAATGTTAATTCCCTTTTCAGGCCCCCCTTCTTTGTTAGCATATTCAAGGATGAGCTTTTTAGCCCTTTCCTCTGATTTCGGGCTTAATGATTTACTGAGATCTCGAGCCATTGTTTTACCCGGGTCGGGCTGATAATTTCTAAGCTCGTACCTTAGGCAAGCGTTAATCCATCTAAGATACACAAGTTCTTCTACATCACCACATCTATCAGCTTGAAGTTGCTCGACTTCCTTACTTAGTTCTTCGTTTTGTTTTCTTAAATTCTTGCTTTCTTTTTTAAGCTTTTCCATCTGCCCAAGAAAAGGAAGGAAGAAATTTACAAACCAAAATTTAAACTATGTGAATTCACTATGTATGTAAATCAAGTGTAGATGGATGAATGTCTTACTTCTTTGTCTTCCAAGACCGATGTAGGTGTAGCAAGCTTTTGAACATGCTCCAATTTCTGAGTCAACTCGGCTTTTTCGACCTGCAAACTATTGATTGACTTTCTCAATCGGTTGACTTCGGCTTCTAAATCCTTCATCTTACAAAGGTTTAACTCATCTTCCTGCATTTTTTGAACTCGTTCTTGAAGATCCAAAATCTTTTCCTTATTCTGTTCACTTTCTGATCTTAATTTCTTCTTCAGAACTTTGATTTTGGCTCGTGCAGCCTCAAGCTCTGCTAAAACTTTGTTATGATCCGCTACTTGTGATTCTAATCTCTTGTTATCAGCTTGTAATGACTCGATCTTCAGAGCACAAAGCTTGACCTCCATGTTGTTTAGTTTAAGACAGTTGTGGAGCTCCATGACTGCAGTTTCTTGTTCTTTAAGGCCATAGTATTCTAATAATTGAATCTCTAGCTTCTGCTCTTGTTCCTTGAGCAATTTGACCATGTTTCTTAGACTCTTGACCTCTTGCTCGTGTGAGTCGACTTTTTGGGTCACTTCGGAATCTGAATTTAGGAGCTCGGGGGGTGTTTTCATGGCAGTCATGTTGAATTCTTTCACAAGGTCATTAAATTCAGGAAGAAGATAAGAATCTTTATCAGACATGGAGTTATGCAAGTCTTTCTGCAACAGAAGACATACAAAGTTACAAATCAATGTTGTCAAAAGAGAGGTCAAACTTATTGTTATCAAGATAAAATTACTACTATCAGTTTTGTTACATATCAAAGCCCCAACGGTTTCGGATTCATGGTGCTTGTAAGAAAATTCTAGGAAACATCAATTTTCTTGAAGAAAACGCAAGTATAATAAAGTCAAGATTTTAACAGTTTGACCTCAAAAGTCAAAATCCTTATCTAGTTCAAAGTTCACTAATATTGCTATTGACATTAGTCATAGTATAGGGTATGTTTAGTAAATACCTTATGGGTATATATACAAGTCTACAAACCCTAACCCTAATAAACCAAGCATTCACATTTTCGTATTTATCATTCCTCTTTCACGTTCATACATCTCATATCATTATGGTGTTTGCTTCAATTACATTGATACTTGATACAATTGGGATTCTACAACACATACTAACAATACTTGAATTACAAATTTTATATCACAAAACTTACTTTGAAGCTAGAGTCTTCATTTAATGATTTAAAGTGAGGCATTAGCATTATAGAGTCAATCAAGAACATTAATTGTTAGCAAATGAGTTGTTTACATCAGCAATCCCACTGGCCCCCTTACATCATAACTCACAATTACTTGAACTTAAGTGAATAATAATCAAGAATCTTACATGTTTATCAGTACCCAGTGGATCAAAATAGCAAGAACTTGGTGTTTTATGAGATGCTTGATGCTCACTTCCACCCCTTCCTGGAATCCCTGGATTATTGCTATCTAATTACATAAAATATGTTCATTAAACATATAATTTTTTAAACAGATAAATTAATCAGAAGTCACATACAAAAACTAAATCCCAAAAAAAGGGAATTCAAACACAAACCTGAAGATTTACAAAGATCAGATTGAGATCCAGATGGTTTAATCCTTTTGTTTCTTATAGAATTATAAAGCTTACAACCAAGAGAAACAGCTAAAGCAAGCCCAATCTTCAAGAACACTGAGTTCAAATCTCTTTTCCCCCTTCCCATTTTCAAATTCAAAATCAGAACCTAATTCCTTTCACATATCTGAAGAAAAATATACACAAATTCAAGTAAACTCCGATCAAACCCTTTCACTTATCGTCTTCTTCTGCCATCTACTCGACCTAAATCGTGATTTTGAGCAGGACCCACTTGAGAAAATGAACAAATTTAGGAAACCCGTGATTAATTTTCCATGAAAACTATGTTGATTCGAGGGAAAGAGAGAATGAACTTACGTGTGGAGGATTTGATGCTTAAGAAGATGGTATAGATTTTGAAATTTGGAACTTAAATTCGTGGAATTTTGGCACCAGAATTGAAGTGTTTATGTGGGGACTGTTTGGTTTATGCTAATTGCGTGTTGGCCTTTGATGCCTTTTAGCGTTAAAATGGTCTTAAAAGATTAATTAATCGAAGAGATCCAATCAATTAAGGCTTTGGTGTTTTTTTGTCTTTATGTCATTCTTTTTCTTAATGTTTCTTAAAAAAGTTGTTCGTGTGAGTAACTGATGGCGATGGATATAATTTGCGAGATAATCGAAATTGTTTCTGGTGCTGTAGGTTATATTTGTGAAACGATGTAAAAAAGACAGTTCGGAATTATGAAAATGAAAATCTTAAACGTTTATAATCCTCTCTGATTCACATGTCGAACAACTTTAACGTTGCTTTTGACATAAAATGTTTTCACTTTTCACCTTTTCCAAGAAGATGCGAGACGAAATAAGGGTTTTTTTAGTTATAAAGTGTAAGGAAATTGCTACATTTTTTCTTGCAAATTGCAAATATCATTTGTGTCAAAAAAAAGCCCGAACCTGACTCGGCACAAACCCGATTAAGCTTATTAGGGTCGGCTTTAGTCAAATAAATGTTTAATCGGATTGCTATTAAAGTTTTTAGGGTTCAGGTTAGCCCAAATAACCAACCATCAGTTAAATTTCATATTCCCGTAGACCGTAGTCTACATTTGTGTAGATCGAATTAGGGCATCCATGAATAAAGCCCACATTTAGAATCAATTCTTCAATAAAGCATTTTCACATCCGATGTTTGAAGTCTCAACTCTCTTAACGTCAAACAACATATAGAGAAAGCAATAGAAACCTTTCTTGAATTTAAAAACCTATCGAGACTTCATTTGTTGAATCAATCATATTCGAAGGCTTAATCAAAAAATAAAGTTTCATTTGGTAAAATTCTAAAATATACATATGTGTTGCACTTACACAGCACACCATATCACATCATCACATAATCTACTGTTTTTTCTTTTTTATTTTGTTTTAAATATTACTAAACAAATGAGATTAAAAGTTCAAAAAGATTAAAAAAATCTCTTATTTTATAATTAACCCGTTTAACTTGATCCTATTAACCCAAAACTCAATTAACTCAAACCCGACTAACCTGTTTCTTATTAGGGTTCAATTTAGGGTCAATAATCTTGTTTTGAAAAGCCTGACTAACCCAAGCTGATTAACCCGAAACCATATTAACATCTTACCCACTTGTCATGAACACCACCACTCCCGCAACCGTTATCACCACCGACACTACTACCACCGCCGCCACCAACAACGACACCCACTTTCATCAGCCACCATAGTTGCTACCACCTTCACCCTCTACCACCACAATCGCCACCACCCAAGCCACCGTTGTTGCCACCACAACTGTCAATCGCCACCCCTACCGTCACCATCTGTCGCTGCCATTGACCACCATCTATCATCACTACCGTTGCCATCCCCCATTGCCACCACCCATCATCGACTGCCGTCAAAAGTCTTGGTGGTTGATGGTTGCGGCCTATAGCGATGGGTGGTGGCAATGGCAGGCGACGGTGAGTGGTATTGATCAAAGGTTGTGTAGTTAAATCGTTGTAGGGCATTTGTTTTTAGTTTCTTAACCTCATATAGACTTATAAGTCTAATCTTTTTTCATGTGAGTTTTAGGTATCCAACTTTGTTTTTTTTTTAATATTTGGAATATGAACAAAGTAGTTGTTTCCTTTTCTCTTATCAAACCTGAAAGTATCATATTGTTGTTTTTCACTTCACTTATATGTAAATAAAAATGACATCCATTGTCCATGTTCCTGGTGATGCTTATTTCTATACATTATACACAAAAAGTATTCAAATTTCAATTAATTATTCAATTTTTAGTTTTAATTGTGTAGACCGGTTCAACTTATTAGGGTTTAACTAGCTCAAACTGAAACCCATTAGGCTAAAAATGTCAATATTGAAAACCAAACCGTATGGTCCCGGTCCATACCAATCCCCAACTGGCTTGGTTTGGTTCATTGAGTTTTTCTAGTTCTAAATTTGCATGCAGGGATGGGCCCCTAGTATTAAAAACATTGTTCAAAATAAAATTATACAAGTAATTTCAAACTTAACTCAATTGCTTATGTGAAAAAATCACTCCTCGTATCATTAATAAAAGTAGAGTTTACACAACAAAGAAGAGAGAACGTTTTTTAAGTATACATTTTAATTGAATAAACACGGATGTAAAAAAATGTGAACAAAAAGATGACAACAAGAACACCTCTAAGATGGTATCGACTAATGTAGTGGTTTTTAACACATATTTTGATGTGAGGGGAAACTAATGACGACAACCTTCCAAACTATTTATACTAATATAATTTGTTAATTTACTTCTGTTTTTATCACTATTTTATCATATTTTAATATGTTTAAAATGAAAAGTTTTACATAGGTTTACCTTTTTATAATTCTATTTATATATTTCCTTTTACAAATATAAATAAATAAACTTATTACTAGAACTTATTCAACCTTTAATCTTTAATATTTATCTTTATTCTTTAATCTTTAATATATATTAAAAGAATAAGATTATGACGTTATCATTCTATTTTTTAATCTTTATTTTAATCATATCTTTTTATTTTCTCAAATGCTTTTAGAATTAGTTGTTTACATGTCAAAAACCTTAAGTTTTGCATATTGTTCAAGATTTTCATTTTTTGTTAATTTAATTTGTTAATACTAAAAGATTTTAACAAAAAATATATTCAAGTCATTTAATAGATATATTTTTTTCATGAATATTTATGTAAACACGTAGTCCAATTTGATTAAATTAATACTTTAAATTTTCATTATTCGATCTGGTGATACTATTTTATTTTGAGAATCATTTCGGCGTCATAACATATCACTTCAAGTACATTCTTTCGTTGTTATTTGTGTTTTTTATCGCAATTTGTTATTTTATTTTGTGATACTATTTATATACTGGGTATTTGTTATCGATATATGTTATATGTATTTATACATGATGTATTATTTGTTTAATTATTTGTTTATACTTTTTGTATGTTTTACAATATAGAAACATTTAAAATTAACTTTAATCAACCCCGTATTTATACACGGGGTGTTAAACTAGTAACTATTTAATAGTATATATTTATTATACGTTATTTATATAAGACATTTTTTATTTATTTATATTATATTATAAAACAATTTCTTAGATGCTTATATATTATCTTAATAACTAAATCATATTTAATAAAAAAACCGAGTCAATCTTTTTACATTAATAAGAGACTAACATTAAAAATTAAAATTATACGATTCTAACCCTTTATTTTAACCGCTTATATTAATTGAGCAATCCCATTTATTGATTTGATCGATACGAGTGTTAACTTGCCCACTTGTTATGTCGTGTAAAAGCACATTATACATTATATTATTATGTGTATTGTCTTTTTTTACTAACCAATTTCACGGCCAATTAAAGACGAAAGATCACATCACTCTCATCTAAAATACATATGCATCAATTGTACATTTCATGTCTCTTTGATGTATAAAAAACTATGTACTCTACTTTTAAAACAATATCAACTAATGAATCAAATATTTTTTTAGGTATTGTTTGCAGCTCCAAGCATATGAATATCATATATTGTAGAGTTAATTTCATAAATGATCCTTTAACTATTCACGAATTACAAATTTAGTCATTTTTTTAAAAAAGTTACAAACTTCATCCTTTAAATACCATTTTGTTGCAAAGACAGTCCTTTCTAACGGATTCTGTTAAGCAACTCTGTTAATGTTTGTAAATTGACTATTATACCCTTATTATATTTTTTATATACTTTTTTAATAATAAAATCATTTTACTATTATTAGTATTAATTTATTATTAATAAACACATAATATAACTTAAAAATACCCCATACTTACAATCAACCCCACCCCCGTTCCCCCACCCCTTCTTCTTTCTCACCAACCCTCTCTCTAACCTACTGGTCCTACATCACCATAGCCACCTCCCCCTGCCGGAAAAGAGCACCGGCTTACCCTCCTCGCCGAAGAAGATCAACGCTGCCACCCACCATCTCCCCTAACCACCATCTTTGACCCCTCCACCTCTCACTCCCTCTATCCCTCTTTCTGCCCTAAACTCCGCCTCCTCCATCTGTTGCCTCCCATCTCCCCATGATCGAGCACCATCGTCTTACCTTACACTAAAGCCCATGTGCATACCATAGCTTTACGCCATCACCATCACACCTTTGGTCACTGAGTGCGTGTGTGTGTTTAGATCTAAGATTTATGGTTTTGATTTTCGATTTCTGGGTGTTCTTTAACAGTTTAGTGTTCTGATTTGGGCGGAGGTTGGTCTTTTAGACGATTTCAGGCGGTGGTGGTTGGTGGTTTCATGTGGCAGGTCTCGATTTGGGTATTAATTTTTGGGAGAATGGGTTTTGATTTTATTGGTATTCTTGTTGATTTTTGATTTTCTAGAGGTTTTGAGATTTAAGGTTTTGAATTAGGTAGGTTTTTTATTTGGTTGTATGGATTCCGGTTGGCATGGCGATTGGTATATGGCGGTGGGCAGTGGTATACGGCAGTGGGCGGTGATTGAATTGGATGGATTTTTTATTTGGTTGTATGGATTCTGGTCGGCATGGCGGTTGGTATATGGCGGTGGGCAGTGGTATACGGTAGTGGGCGGTGATATAAGGCGGTGGCGGTGGTAGGATTGCACTAAATTGGTTTTAATCATTTTAAAGACCTTTATTAGTTTCTAATTGTTAATTTAAAAAATGAAATTAATATTTAAAATCAATTAAAAATTAAAAAAAGAAGATAAAATGACCTAAATACACTTATGTCTACAAGACTTAACGGTGATTGTTAAGTTATAGGATCATTTATGAAATTAACTCTATATTGTATGATTTTAAGTTATATTTCCTCTAACGTTCTAATATATCAAATTATTGTAAAAAGCAGATAAATATATTATACAAATAATCTCCCATAAACTACCTACTTTATAAACATAAAAAACAAAACTGTGTGTCATAGAAACCGACTACCGTCAGCTCCTCTCTCTATCTCGGAGCTTGTCGTCAGCGTCTCTAATCAAACAACCAAAACAACGCTGGATTATCAAAACATGCCTGCCTAACATCTCCATCATCGTCATTGACATGATAGTTTCTTCTCCACTGTCACACCACTACTTCTCCCTCGCGTGTCTCCCTCTTAGAAATCCGTCTCGTAGTTTTTTTCTAATTTGTGTCGCCAGCATCGTTGCTTCCGCCACCTAGACCTGTGAAGGACCCCGTTTTCTTCCAATTATGGTTTAGCCTAGATACATTGTTCAGATCGTTGTTGGCATCACACAAATCCCCCACCACCAACCCTCTATCAATCTGAATTTTATCTCCGATCGTGTTTTTTGAATGTCAACATTGTTGTCATTTCAAATTCCCGTGTTTTTTTCTCGTTAGACTTCAAATCTTGTTTTAGTATACTATCACGAAATATAAGAAAAAATTACCAAACTACCCATAAAATTATCGTGAGATTTTTGCCGAGTCACTATGCGGATGGATAGATAGGGTAATTAAAATCAATTAATTTTTTACTAAAGAAACATTCACATTCAAATTACGTTAAAAAAACATCCAGATATCTTAATCAAATTTTTGTTTAATGCATATCTTTAACTATAAACCTTATCCTAAATCTTATCAGAAACTATATCACGATAATTTATATGAATATCTTTAACTCTATAAATCATATCAATATCACGTTAATTTATCTTATCCTATCCTTCCTGTTTCTTATTATTAAAAGGTATATCACATTAATTTATATTTGTGTTTTATTTAGTTTTAAACTAGGGTTTAGTATCCAAAAATGTATCGAGTTGTCACTTTTTGCTATTGTATATACTAATGAATTGAACATCGAAAAACTACCAAATAATGTATCCGGTTACCTATTGAATAGGTAACTAGTAATTCTATTAATTTTATTTATTTCAAATACTAAATTTATTTCCACGTGGATAAATCTATGCCACATAAATATTCATGAAGAACATTCAATTAACCCTAAGCAACAATTTTTCAGCAAATCAAATCAAAACAAATCAAACCAGTAGATGAAGATTTTTGAACTGAAACATTAGATTGAAGATCTAAACTAAAACAAAAAAAATGTTATGAACTCAAATCTGAACCTATATCTTCCTAGCACAACGGAAAAAAACTCAAATCTGAAATCTGATATTCGAAGCACACCCATGAAGAAAACCACGAAGAACACCATGAAGAAACAAGAAATCAATTAGAACAAAAACCCTAATCATCCAAATGTTATAAAGAAATACGAAACAAATGTAAGGAAACCTAAACTTACCTCATCGAACAAGAACCCAAAATCAATATTGATCGATGAACCCTAAATCGATTAGCAGAAGCAGAAGCATAAATCGATTAGCAGAAGCAGAAGCATACTCGCCTAAATTGATTATCAGAAGCATACATCGATGAACCCTAAATCAATTAGCAGAAGCAGAAGTAGGAGCATAAATCGATTAGCAAAAGCATACTCGCCCAAATTGATTAGCAAAATCAGAAGCATAGATCGATGAACCCTAAATCGATATCGATCGATGAACAGTGGTGGTGGTGGTCGGCCTTTAAGCAGCAGATTGTGGTGGTGGTCGGCCTAAACCAAATCCAAATGAATCATGAAACCATACTAATATTTTTTGATTTTTTTTAATTTGAAAATCCATATCACATGCCACGTAGCCTGTCACGTCATTAAAACCGGCGCCACATCAGCAGATGACCTGCTATACCAGTTTGAATACATTAAATGGTAGTTTTATAAAGTTGGATACATTAAATGGTAGTTTTTGAAGCTGATTATATACGATAGCAAAAAGTGAGAACTTTGATACACTTTTGGATAATAAACCCTTTAAACTATGCTTTTATTACTTAGTTTTGTCAAAAATTAGTTATAGTTATACGTGTATCATACAAGTGTTTAAGCTAGTATAAAATAAATTACTATAAATACAATTATTAAATGAGAAATCAAGTAATATAGGTTCCCGTTAAAACAATATTTGCAAACATTTCACATGACCAATAAAACAAAACAAAACAATTTAAGTATTAAAAAGGGGTTTAGTTCCTAAAAATGTGTTAACTTGTCATACTTTGCTATTGTGTATATCAAACTTTAAAATCTATTATTCAATGTATTGGATTACCAGTAATTTTATTAATTTTGACTTGTTTTTACACCACTAAATTTTAAGTTGAAGATGAGGATGAACCCCAAAGGTGCATATGAACTTTAACTTGAATCTTGAAATCAAACTAAAACGGATAATCTGGAACACAAGCCACAAACCTTTGAGTAAAATCATTGGAGGTTTATAACAATTTGAAAATCAAAACAAACACATTGATGAACAAACACAAATATGAGAAATGAACATTCAAACCATAAACATATAGATATGGAACACAAAAACCATAAACATTAAAATATGGAAATATACTCAGATAACTAGAAATGAACATTCAAACTCAAACCAGAACCATAAACATTCAACACAGATGAACTTTCAAACCTTAAAAGTCGATTTAGGGGGTGTTTGGGATTGCATTTGGATATTGATTATCTCATTATTGTGGTTTGAAATTGTAAATAATCAGTTTAAAGTGTTTGGGGTTGTATTTTTTAAAATCAATTATCAACTTTATGGAGGCTACAAAATGTAGCTTTGAGAATATACTTTTGAGTTGTTTTTTCAAACTAATTATCTGATTATTACGAATCAAAGTCCTTAAATCGTAATTGAAATACGAGCCTTAGAGTTGAGCCCTTTGATTCGAATATGAAACCCAATAACTT
The DNA here is from genome assembly GCA_032274825.1 of Drosophyllum lusitanicum. Taxonomy (NCBI): domain Eukaryota; kingdom Viridiplantae; phylum Streptophyta; class Magnoliopsida; order Caryophyllales; family Drosophyllaceae; genus Drosophyllum; species Drosophyllum lusitanicum. Next base: position 1,773 of record JAUEJL010058594.1, on the reverse strand, counting down.
ATATCTAAACAACAATCTAAAACTCAAAGTGATGAAGCACAATAAATAACCCCTCGCGGTCGAAGAACAAGCAACGTCGATTGATCAAGAAGAAGTACAATCGTATAACAGAGAGATGAGGCCATCGACTCATTTGGAAGATCTAGGAGGGACCATCCATTTTCATGATTTTGATTTTTATAATATAACAACTAAAAATCTTTAATCTTTAATCTATATTAAAGGAGTAGGGTTATGATGTCATCATTTTATTTCTAAAACTTTTTCTACCAACCATAACCCTTTTCTTTTAATATATATTAAAGATAAAGATTAAAGATTTTATATTGGGAATCAATTTTCAAAAATGGAGCCATATGTTACTGCTTCATATTTTATTATCTATTTCGTTAAACTGAATTAAAAATGTTTGTCGTTTATTTATATCTACTATATAAAAAGCAGTATTGGTGGAGAATACAAACAATGCTTGTAATGTTCGTTATTGCAATACTTTTTGTATGCTTTACAATTGTTTTAGTATACATGTTAATGTTAATACTGTTCAAGTTTGGGACTTATTCAAGTTCTTATCAAAAGTTGGCTATGTATTCCACTAGTTGACTGAAGACTTGATTATTGGTGTCATGGTGTGGAAAACAAGACAGGGATTCTCTACAATGACATTGTAGACCTTACCATAAAAAAGTGATGTAACATCCTGAGATTGGGCCTAGTAGGATTGTGGGCTTGGGTATGTTACACGTGAACCGTTATGTGATTAATTGTTAATGCTTTACTTTTAATTAAGTATTGGTTAATGATATGTATATATGTATTTGTATCTACGGTATTGTGTGTGTGCATGTGTTTAAAAGAATTAAAGCATGCCACCTCCTGCTTTCTTATGTATATACGTGGACTTAGTGAAGTATTACTTCACTTTGAAGTTTGCTTATGTGTGTGTAACCTTGTGTGAAACCGAGAGCAAAGCTAAGAGCAAACAATCGGATTTTGTGGTGATTGTGAATTTGTGATTCACGCTAACAAGGTTGGTATGTTTATTGATTTGTTCTTGAATCATGATTCTTGTATCATGCTATGCTTCTTGAATTGGTGAACATGCTACGGTTTTAATCTTGCTGGGTTTTAGTATGAACATCATGTGATCATGCTTTTGTCGGATTTGGTGTTTTTGGGTATAAAGGTGTTTTTGAGGCATGCTTGCATGTTTAAACATGTTTATATATGTTTTTGTAAGCTGGTGTATGAATTGTATAATCTGGAAAGTTGATTTATACAAGTTTGAAGTTGTCGGATTCTTGAAAGGATGAAGGTGGCGGATTGTGGAGAAGATGATGGAAATCCGAGTATTGGAAATCCGATACTCATAAATCCGGAACTTATGTTGAAATCCGAAACTAGTGAAATCCGATACTTTTGAATCCGATGGTTTGAAATCCGATTGTGGGTGCCAAGTTAAGATACAAGTCCGGAAATCCGACTGAGGTTGCGGATTCCTTCAAATCCGATGGATGTATCGGATTTCTTTGAAATCCGATAGGAGTTGCGGATTCCGATGGGAGTGTCGGATTTCTTATGAAATCCGACAGTTTTGATTTGTTGGTTGCATTGTTTAATGCTATGAGATATATGTGCATTCATATGTGAATCTTACATGTTTATGTTTGATTAAATGGATATAAATATATGTTTAATATATATTTATGAGTTGAATACTGATGGTTGATTGTTGTGTTCTCAGGGACAGACAAGGCTCAGTAAAATTAGATC